>JASVEL010013971.1:0-109120 GCA_032618575.1 Nicotiana noctiflora
GAAAGTTTTTCCAAAGACTCCGGAGGTACAATTTAAAGCTCAATGCTGCGAAATGCGTCTTTGGAGTACCTTCAGGGAAATTACTGGGGTTTATAGTGAGTCGGCGAGGTATTGAACTAGATCCATCAAAGATCAAGGCTATCCAAAGTCTACCTCCGCCAAAGAACAAGAAGGAGGTAATGAGTTTACTAGGAAGGTTGAATTACATTAGTCGATTCATTGCTCAATTGACATCAACGTGTGAGCCGATCTTCAAGTTGTTGAAGAAAGATGCGGCAGTGAAATGGACCGACGAGTGTCAGGAAGCCTTTGACAAGATCAAGGAATATTTGGCCAATCCCCCAGTGTTAGTTCCTCCAGAACCAGGGCGACCTTTGATTTTGTATCTGACAGTGCTTGATAACTCCTTTGGTTGTGTACTGGGTCAGCATGACGAGACAGGCAAGAAAGAACAAGCCATATATTACCTCAGCAAGAAGTTCACGTCCTACGAGGTGAAATATACTCAACTTGAAAGAACCTGTTGTGCGTTGATTTGGGTAGCTCAGAAGTTGAAGCATTATTTGTCAGCATATACCACATACTTGATATCACGACTGGATCCTCTGAAGTACATATTTCAGAAGCCTATGCCTACGGGAAGACTTGCTAAATGGCAGATTCTGCTCACAGAATTTGACATTATCTATGTGACTCGTACGGCAATGAAGGCACAAGCTATTGCAGACCACTTAGCTGAGAATCCGGTGGATGATGAGTATGAGCCATTGAAGACATACTTTCCGGATGAGGAGGCAATGATTGTCGAGGAGATGGAGCAAGATGAGAGACCAGGATGGAAAATGTACTTTGACGGGGCCGTCAACAGCAAAGGCGTTGGTATCGGAGCGGTACTCATTTCGAGTACGGGTCAACACTATCCCGTTACAGCTCAGCTCCGATTTTCTGTACCAACAACATGGCCGAATATGAGGCGTGCATCTTGGGATTAAGGATGGCAATTGACATGGGTATTCGAGAGATTTTGGTCATGGGTGACTCGGATCTCTTGGTACACCAAATCCAAGGGGAATGGGAGACACGAGATTTGAAATTGATACCTTATCGGTATTGTTTGCACGAGTTGTCTCAAAGATTCCAGTCTATAGAGTTCAAGCACATCCCAAGAATGCACAATGAGATTGCAGATGCTTTGGCCACATTGTCCTCTATGTTGCATCATCCTGACAAGACATATATAGATCCGCTCCAGATCCAAGTCCGTGATCAAAATGCTTATTGCTTCGCTGTGGAAGAAGAGTCAGATGGAGAGCCGTGGTATCATGATATCAAGGAATACCTGAAAGCTGGCAAATACCCGGAGCAAGTCACTAGAGACCAGAAGAGAGCCATCAAGGCGTTTAGCTAATGGATTTTTCCTCAGTGGAGGAGTTATATACAAAAGAACACCAGATCTGGGCTTATTGCGATGTGTGGATGCACAACAAGCAGATGAAATCATGATTGAAGTACATGCCGGAGTATGCGGACCCCACATGAGCGGATATGTTTTAGCAAAGAAGATTTTGAGAGCTGGGTATTACTGGCTCACTATGGAACGTGATTGTATCAGGTATGTAAAGAAATGTCACCAGTGCCAGGTACATGGGGATCGGATCCACTCCCCGCCTTATGAGCTGCATACAATGTCAACACCTTGGCCCTTTGTTGCTTGGGGCATGGATGTCATCGGCCCAATAGATCCAGCCGCTTCCAATGGGCATAGGTTCATTCTGGTTGCAATTGATTATTTCACCAAGTGGGTTGAAGCGAAGACGTTCAAGGCAGTAACGAAGAAAGCGGTGGTGGATTTTGTGCATGAAAATATTATATGCCAATTTGGAATCCCCAAGGTGATTATCACAAATAATGGAGCCAATCTAAACAGTCATCTCATGGCGGAAGTTTGTGAGAGATTTAAGATCACACACCGCAATTCCACGCCTTACAGGCCAAAGGCGAATGGTGCAGTAGAGGCGGCGAATAAGAATATCAAGAAGATTCTCCGAAAAATGGTGGAGGGATCCAGGCAATGGCATGAAAAGCTACCTTTTGCTCTCATGGGTTATCGCACGACAGTGCGTACTTCTATCGGAACCACACCTATACACTGGTGTATGGAACGGAGGCCGTTATACCCGCAGAAGTAGAAATACCGCCATTACGGATCATAGCCGAAGCTGAGATAGATGACGATGAATGGGTAAAAGCCCGGTTGGAACAATTGAGTTTGATCGATGAGAAGAGGTTGGCCGCAGTTTGCCATGGGCAATTGTATCAACGAAGAATGGCCAGAGCATATAATAAGAAGGTACGACCTCGAAAGTTTGAAGTCGGACAACTTGTGTTGAGGCGTATCTTACCGCATTGGGCCGAGGCGAAGGGCAAGTTTGCGCCAAATTGGCAGGGACCGTTTTTGGTATCACGGGTGTTGTCCAATGGAGCATTGTATTTAACAGATGTTGAAGGAAAGTGCGTAGAGACTGCTATCAATTCAGATGCAGTCAAAAGATACTATGTATGATTCCTTTTTCAATTATGTATTTTGTATTTTGTTGTGATTTTGGAATTGAAATGACGAAGGCATTTTATTCTCTATCAAAACACGTTATCCATTGATAACCCCTTTGAGCCTTAATGAATATATTCTTTCATATCCCTCTCTCGGAATCGCTTTAGCGCAATAAGATCGAAATTGCCAAAATGAAAAAAAAATTGAAAAAATGAAAAAAATGAAAAAAAAAAGAGAGAAAAAGACAAAGAAATCGGGAAAAAGTCAAAAGAAATCCATCTAACTAATGAAGTTGTATGAACTACGTCTGACTTGATCCCGAAAGGGTACGTAGGCAGCCTCTCTGAGGTTCAGTCATAATAAAGAAAAAAATCCAAAAATTCCCCACATATTGAAACTGGGGCAGAAGTTATGTTTAATAATTCCGAGAGTTGTAAATATCTTTGAACCCTCGTGAGATTTTAAGCCTTTGTACCTTTCTTTCTTAACCCATCCAAAAGCCACGTTACGGTCCAAAGAAAGACCTTCTGATCAATTCCGAAATGATAACGAATGCAATGAAGGAGGAGCGAAACATCGGACAACACCTGTGGTAAGAAAACAAAATACAAAAGGAAAAATGAGAAATAATGAAAAATGAGAGAGTCTCGTCGGTGAAAACCTTAACCGGCACTGTGAGACGACTGTGAGTTTGAGAGAAATAAAATGAGAGAGTCTTGTTAGTGAAAACCTTAACAGGCACTGCGAGGCGATTGTGAGGTTGAGAGAATAAATGAGAGAGTTCTATTGGTGAAAACCTTTCGAGGCAACGTAGGGCGATCGTAAGGACTACCAGAAAAGAGAAAAGGTAACAAAAAACAGTATCGGTTTGGGCTGGAAACAATTCGGAGACAGAATAATGATTGGAACGAACTGGGTCAGAGTTTAAATACATGGCATGGTCAGCGGAATCAGCCAGCAAATACCCGGATAAGTTCTATCATCTCTCCAAAATGCACTTACCTTTCTTTCATTTTTCTGCATTTCATTATTTACCTTTTGAGAGCTAACTACCAGCTCCTGATAACGAAAGCTGAAACAACACTGGGTCAGAAAGAAGGAAGAGTTGGGAAGGAAATAAGGAAGCTTGGCAAATATGGCCAAAGGAAAAGAAAACAAAACAAAAATGGAAAAAATGAGAAAATACAAAAAGAGTCTGCAAGGGATAAGGAGTTGAAAGCTACACAACATGAGAAAAGCAAAAAGAAGAAAGCAATAAGAAGCAGGGACGGCAGATGCCAGTTGCCAGCAGTTTATATCTAATAAGTTTTGTTTCATGCAAGAACAAATTGTCACTAATCACTTTAAAGTGAATGTGACCAATGTGGAAAATAGAAAACACCAAAAAGAGAAGTTCGCCAATAAGTGGAGAAATTCACGGGCAAGAGATAATTGGTAAAAGAAAATACCAAAAAGAGGAAGGTAACATCTTTTAAAATCCACTCCCCGGTCCTCAGGCTACGGGAATACTTTTCTGCATCGCATGGCATGTTTAATTTCTGTTAGGTGCCAACCTTCGAATACGGGAATACTTTTCTGCATCGCATTGCACGTTTAATTTATGTTAGGTGCCCAACTTCGAATACGGGAATATTTTTCTGCATCGCATTGCACGTTTAATTTCTGTTAGGTGCCCACCTTCGAATAGGGAATATTCTTCTGCATCGCATTGCACGTTTAATTTCTGTTAGGTGCCCACCTCCGAATACGGGAATACTTTTCTGCATTGCATTGCACGTTTAAATTCTGTTAGGTGCCCACCTTCGAATACGGGAATACTTTTCTGCATCGCATTGCACGTTTAATTTCTGTTAGGTGCCCACCTTCGAATACGGGAATATTTTTCTGCATCGCATTGCACGTTTAATTTCTGTTAGGTGCCCACCTTCGAATACGGGAATATTTTTCTGCATCGCATTGCACGTTTAATTTCTGTTAGGTGCCCACCTTCGAATACGAGAATATTTTTTTGCATCGCATTGCACGTTTAATTTCTGTTAGGTGCCCACCTTCGAATACGGGAATATTTTTTGCATCCCATTACACGTTTAATTTCTGTTAGGTGCCAACCTTCGAACACGGGAATATTTTTCTGCATCGCATTGCACGTTTAATTTCGTTAGGTGCCCACCTTCGAATACGGGAATATTTTTCCGCATCGCATTGCACGTTTAATTTCCGTTAGGTGCCCACCTTCGAATACGGGAATACTTTTCGCATCGCATTGCACGTTTAAATTTCGTTAGGTGCCCACCTTCTAATACGGGAATACTTTTACGCATCGCATTGCACGTTTAATTTCGTTAGGTGCCCACCTCGAATACGGGAATACTTTTCGCATCGCATTGCACGTTTAATTTCGTTAGGTGCCCACCCTCGAATACGGGAATATTTTTCTCGCATCGCATTGCACGTTTAATTTACGTTAGGTGCCCACCTCGAATACGGGAATATTCTTCGCATCGCATTGCACGTTTCATTTACGTTAGGTGCCCACCTTCGAATACGGGAATACTTTTCGCATCGCATTGCACGTTTAATTTCGTTAGGTGTCCACCTTCGAATACGGAATATTTTTTCGCATCGCATTGCACGTTTAATTTCCGTTAGGTGCTCACCTTCGAATACGGGAATACTTTTACGCATCGCATTGCACGTTTAATTTCACTTAGGTGCCCAGCTTCGAATACGGGAATACTTTTACGCATCGCATTGCACGTTTAAATTACGTTAGGTGCCCACCCTCGAATACGAGAATACTTTTCGCATCGCATTGCACGTTTAATTTACATTAGGTGCCCACCTTCGAATACGGGAATACTTTTCTGCATCGCATTGCACGTTTAATTTTGTTAGGCGCCCACCTTCAAATACGGGAATATATTTATGCACATCATGGTTTATATAGCTAAAAGCCCACATTGGGGCAGAAAAAGAAAAAAAAAGTAGTTTGCTGTTTTGTTTTGAGCAGGTTCAGCTCGAGAGCAAGAAGTACCATTGAAAATAAAAAAAAAAAAAAAAGAGGAAAACAAGAAAGAAAATCAACAAAAAAGGAGAGTCAGCATCTCAAAAAATCAAAGAAAAAAAGAGACAAGGAGAAGCAAACAAAAGCTAGGATAGGAATAATTGTAATTGTAGAATCATAGCTTAGAATAACTTCTTCATTTTACATTCCCCCGGTGTAATAAGGAGGTCGGCAAGCAGTAACCGCAACAACAGTAACAGCAAAAAATCGCAGTTTCATTGGTAGTCCCAGCTACCAAAATTTTCCGAACTACATTGACCTGATTCCCTTTTAGCCGGGGATATGTAGGAAACCTCTTGAAGCAAAGGTTCGGTCAAAATTGTGAAAAAAAAATGCTTCTCACGGAGTGCTCAAACGGGCAAAAATCGCTCGTATCCGCTCACTTGTCTTTGCACAGAAACTCTTCGTGTTTACGCGCAAAGAGGGGTAGCTGTGAGCACGGGATTTTTGCCCTATATGAGAATTACTCCCAAAAATTCAAAATAAAAGAGTTTTGTGTTGTTTGCAATTGTTGTGAATTTAGTGTCATTTTTGCCCTATATGAGAATTACTCCCAAAAATTTAAAATAAAAGAGTTTTGTGTTGTTTGCAATTGTTGTGAATTTAGTGTCATTTTTAAAAATAATGACAATATATATATATCGCATTTGCATTTAGGATTTAATTCTACAATTAGGAGTAATTAATTTTATCTTACAAAAATGAAAATCACAAAAAATAGGCATCTTTTGCATTTTAGCCTTTAATGTCCAAATTGTGTGATTGTATTTTAATTACCATTTAAAATTAGGTGACAATTATTATTATGAGATTAGTATTTCAAGATAATTTTAGTTTTTATAAATTAATCTTAGTATTTTGGGCTTTATTAATTAGGAAGTTGAATAATGGAGAAGAACAAAATGGAAAAAATTTGGATTGGGCCATCTTGCAAATTAAGTTACAAGCTCAATCCTAAGAACCCTTACCCAACCCAAAACCCTTGGCCCAAGAAGAAAATTTCAGATTTTTTTAGCAAAAAATAATCATAATTACATGACATAAAGTAGTGGGGGGCAAGGAAATCAAGGAAGAAAACAAGGAGAGGAAAACATGGATTAGTGGGTTTTCTTTAAATTAAAAAATATTTTCTTTTTAATAAAAAATCTGAAAATTTTCGAAATTCTTGCCTATAAATAGAAGAGAGGATTTATGAAAAAAAGGGGGAAAAAGAGAGGAAAAATCGGAAGAGAAGAAAAAAATAAAAAAATTCCCTGTTGTAGTATACACTCGATATACACTCTGGATACAGAAGTATACACGGAAAAAAATGCAATTTTTGAGAGTTTCTTTTGAGAAGTGAAAAGAGTTCAAAGCTAGAAAGCCAAAACAAAGAGAAAATCTGGAAAATATTTTTCTTTTTCTATTTTTTACTGGTTTGTTTTTGTTTTTCTCCGTATTGCTGGGATTTTCGGGATTGAGGTGTTGAAGCTACTGCTGGTTGTTACTGTTGTTGTTGCTGTATTTTCACCGCCTTGTTGATTTGCCATTTTCCCATTCCTTTCAAAATCAGGTACATATCTCTTTCACTTGAAGCTGTAATGGTGAATTGTTGAAATAAAAAATGAAGATCTGGATCCGATTATTTGCTGTCCTGTAGTTTATGTTTAGTGTTGTTAGTTTAGATTTGTAATTTATCTATTGAAGTATTTTGTAGTAACTAAAAAACGAAAAACAAAAACATTGTAATAACTAGTAGTATAGTAGCAATAGTGTATCACATAGCTTAATTAGGTAATAGATCTTAAAACATGGGTTAGTTAATAATAATTTCAAAAAATCGGTTGGTTACTTACTCACAATAGATTCATAAGTCTTAATCACATATCAGATGTCATTTACACATAGATAAGCTTAAAAATAGGAAATGTTAGATTAGATAGTGCTTTAATCATGTTTTAGGTTAATAATCCGGTGATAAAACAAGCCATATTGAAATCAATAGCATAATTATGAATAGGTCTCTGAGTTATTTATTTACGGATATTGATACAATTTAATTAGAACCATCTTTGTAATGTAAAAATGCCTAGTACATAACGAAACTGGTAATGTAAATATTCGTGAGTAGTTAATCAGTTAATTCAGATCCATAGTTAATTAGTTTAATCATTTTTTAAGTCCATTATGTAATCCGTCGCTTTCTCAAATTAGGTATTAACTGGTATTAACTTCAAAATGCTAGTGTAAGAAGAAGAAGTAGTTTGTTAGTTCTGATTTATGGTAATAAATAATTAATTTGTAGCTAATGTATGATATTGATTTCCTTCACTGAATAAATAAAAGTGCTTTCCATTTCAAATGTGTATCTTTATTCTGTTGCTTCAATTGTTTCCAATTTTATTTAGTTTGGGCCCAAGGCATGTTATGGGCCTGAATCTCTATATAATGCCAACTGGGCTGGCGATAGAATGCCCGAATCAGGTCTGGTTCTTTAAGAACCTGGACCTGTTTTTAATGAAGTAAATCCTTATTCTGGAAATCCAGTCCCCATTGAATAACAAAATTACGGGCATGGAATGTTTAAATATTAGAAATCGATTAAGGAAAAAACAAATGTAGAAAACATAGCCAAATACTAGTATTGAATCCTTTAATGAAAATTGGGATGAGCCTCGCCCGAATAACAAACATCGGGGCCCCCATTTAGTAATAAGATAACATAATAGAACCGGAGAGGCTAATAGCAAATTCCATAGCCTCTCCCCAAAGTTAAAAGCCGATAGACGTTATTTAGGGCACGATGTTAATGTACTTTCCATTGAACGAGTGTGCACTTGGTGCGACTCAAATCCAAATCTCGGCAAAGCTGAAATACACCGAAAGTCATAGGCGTACTGGTTGCGGTATGACTCGAGGCGTGTTTTCGCGATACCGCAAATTCTTTAAAATAATACCTAATGTAAAAAGCATTATATGTTGTTTAAAATCTATAATTGAGTCAAACAAGAGTCGGGAACGACAATTGAGCGACCGTGCTGAAACCACGGAACCCGGGAATGCCTAACACCTTCTCCCGGGTTAACAGAGTTCCTTATCCGGATCTTTGCTTCGCAGACATTTTTAAGAGTCAAAATTCCTCGGATTCGGGATTAACCGGTGACTTGGGACACCATTATCATTCCCAAGTGGCGACTCTGATTAATTTGAATAAATCCCGAACCGATTGTCCTTTAATTGGAAAAACTCCTTCTCTTACGTTATTTTATCCGTTTCGGATATTTGAGCGTCGGGGTATACCCTACGAGCGTATTTATATTTATGCTTATGTGGGGTAGTAAAAAGGGAGGTGTGACAGTTTGCATTGAGGTTAAGCAAAGTATAATGTCAAAAAATAAAGTGTTTGACAATTTTAAGACAATAAATAATAATCAACTAATTTAACATTTCGTGATTCAAAGAACAAAAAATTTGTATATATAGGTTATTAAAAATTCATTGGGGCTAGAGATATCGATAAACTTAAAGTGACATCATAATGAAATAAATCTGGCCAAAAAATTATTTAAATTTTTAGATAGCCGATTAAAGTGACTTTTAAATTAAGGATAATATCTTTACTTCCATCATTATAAAGATATATATATATATATATATATATATATATATATATATATATATATATATATATATATATATATATATATATATATATATATAAATTTGATATTTTGAAATAAAAATATTTTTGTAAGATAATATTATACCAAATAAGACTTCAAGTCGTAGTATAAGAGGTATGTCATAATCAAAGAATTGTTTATATCGTGTCAACATTTGTGCTTTGCCATAAATACGCGTTATTATTTTACTTTGTGGCTATTTCAAGGTTCCAATGACACCTATAAAAATAGTGCAAAAATAAAATTATCACTATAAGAATTGGAAAAATATTAGTCTTTTTTCATGTAGTGTTTCTTAATTAGTATCTGGCAATTATCTATAATTATTTAGAAGGTATAAATGTTAATGTTATTTGCATATAATTCAAATAACTCAGATATTTAACATGGTTAATGTCAAACATCAAAATGGAGTAAAATAAATTCATTAGCTAAGCTAGAAGCTCAGTTACTGGTTCGATGGAATTCAATAACTTTTATTCAGATAATAATATTTGTGTTAAGAAATTTATTAAAATATATAAATATTAAATTTAAAATTCAGTTATTAGTACTTGAAGTTGTGTTCCAAAATATAAAATCTATAAAATTAAAACTTTGACTCCACCTCAACCTGTAGTATCAGTCCACAAACATTTACTCTTATATGTTAAAATACAAAGAAACAAGACAAAAATGTATTAGCACAATAATTTTAGATAGCCAACTAAAATGAGTTTTGAATTAAGAATAATATTTTTAATTATATTATAATAAAAATAATTATTGAAAAATAATATTTTAGGAACTGAAATTTTAAGAAAGAAATATTTTTTAAGATATATCAAAATACCAAATAAGAGTTCAAGTAGTAGCAAAAGAGTTAAGTCTTATCCAAAGAGTCATTCATTGTCTCAACATTTGATTTTTTTGCCATAAATATGAGTTATTATTTTACTTCCTGACTATTTTTAGGATCCAAATGACATCGACAAAAATGGTATCAAAAAAGAAAAATAAAAGATATGGTTAATTTTTTTCATATAGTTAATATCCAATGATTATCTATATTTACTGAGAAAGTGTAAATTTTGAGATTATTTACATACAATTCAAATAACTTAAATATTTGGCATGATTAGTGTCCGAGCATCCGTACGAGTACTAATAATAGTTAGATATAAGAATACATATTGGTGACTCAACAAAAACACACCAATAATAATACAAGAACGATTACAAATACATAATTCCGAAAAGTGTGATTCTTTCACACCAAATACACCCATAAAATAAACTTACATTGAGTTACACCAAATAAGATGCCAAACTAATTACGCAATTATGGACTGTAAGCAACAGCGACAAAGATTCATTTAATTTTGTTAATTAAAGATATAATCCATAAACCATGCTTGTTTAAGGATAGATTTCAATTAGTGACCTCAAGCCAAGATTGGCTGTTATTTTATATTCGCTAAAACCAGCATCTAGGAAAAGCTTTTCCCATTCCGTCTTAGTTCTCTCCTTGGCACCGTAACTAATCCTCATGACAACGTCCATAAAATGCTGTGCTTGAACAAACTGCTCATTAATATTATTGCTCGAATAATCCTCCATTACTATGTCTATAACCATCACTTTCCCTCCTTTATCTCTACTTGGAATTGACTCTCTGCATTTCTTCAGTAACTTCACACAGTCTTCGTCACTCCAATTGTGCAATATAAACTGTTTTATCCATAGAGTTACAGCTATATATAAGTAATTTTAGCTTGGAATATTTTCAATTAAATTTTACAGTAATATTTAGGGGCGGCTCAATATTGTTGATGGCCTAAAGTAAAATTTAATGAAAGGCCTTATTTTTTTATTAAAAAAATTATATATTTTTATTTGAAGTATATTTTTTTAATTTTTTTAGATGAAAAATTATTAAATATTTTTCTTATAATCGAGTTATCCTAATAATGTTTTTTCAGCTGATAATACTGCTTATCTCATCCAGTTATCTTGTCGTGAGACATTGTTGATCCTATACAAGATTTTATTAATTTTAATTTGGAAAAACTTTTTTCCCCGCAATTGTTATAGTATATTTTATTCTATAAGGAATATAAAAATTGAAAAAAATCAAGTCTTGTTATCTTATTAAGTATGTCGATTAGAGTTGTATTTTCTACTTATAATATTTTCTTTAATGCTATATAATTGAAAAATAAGCCTAAATTATCGTGCCAAAGTGGCTATTACGTTTTTAATCAAGGCTAAGTCAATATTTTTTTTCCAGATTTTTATCAACTAGTAATCTCAATTTTTACCCACTAAACAAAAAATTAGATTATTTGTGTACACTTCACATAATTCAAACCTAAGGGTCAATATCGATAACAAATTAAAATTTTCTTTTCCTTTTTGTAAGTTTCATTTATTTATTTAACTTTAATATAATTAATTTTTTATATAAAAATTAGTTTATAAAATATTGTCAATTGAAAATGGCCCCCCCAAAATATAGGTTCTAAAGCCACTGTTTGGGTTACCCTTAAGCCGCCGTTGGTAATATCACAACGGGATTTTTTTGTTTGTTGGAAAATTGCTTGGGAAAACTAGAGCTGCTACCTTTTGGGCGGTGACTAGGTAATTTGCTCACTGTATAATAAATTTTAAATTACGCAAGAAAAATAATCGCATTACATAAGTTAGTGCGATGAGCTCTGACCGAGAAGGTTGCAGGTGAGGGGAATCGATCTCAGGTTTATCATATGGTAAATCATTCGCTCAACCAACTCAGCCTACCCTTGCGGACATCTCAAGAGAATATTGCCTAGTGTAACAAGTTTCGACTAAGAATACTGGTAAGAGAAATCGATCTCAAGTTTCCCATACGGAAATCACTCACCCAACCTCAGTCATGCGGACATCTCAAGGGAATATTGTTACTAACTATAATCGGAACAATTTCACTTTTAGTGGGTAAATGTTATTTTACACCAACTAGGATACAAAATCAGCCTTTTTAATAATAAAATAACCAGATATTAACCTATGTGATAAAAAAGTCACTTAGGAGTCTAAATGTTTCAAATTAAGTAGGACAAAGATAAAATATTTGGAGTGCAAGTTTAATGGTGTTACTCAGAATGAAGACGGAGATGTGAGGCTTGATATGCAAGTCATTCCTAGGAAAGAAAGTTTCAAGTACCTTGGGTCTATACTTCAGAATAATGGGGAGATTGATGAGAACGTCACACATCGTATCAAAGTAGGGTGGATGAAGTGGAGACTTGCTTCCGGTGTCTTGTGCAATAAGAATGTGCCGTTGAGACTTAAAAGTAAGTTCTACAAGGTAGTGGGTTAGACCGGCTATGTTGTATGGGGCTCAGTGTTGGCCGTTCAAGAACTCCCATGTTCAACAGATGAAAGTAACTGAAATGAGGATGTTGAGATGGATGTGTAGGCATACTACGTCATATATAATTAGGAATGAAGTTATTGGGGACAAGGTGAAATTGGCCGCTATGGAGGAAAAGATACTAGAGGCGAGCTAAGATGGTTCGGACATGTTAAGAGGATAAGTACATATGCCCTAGTCAGGAGGTGTGAGAGGTTGGCTTTAGAGGGTAAGAGGAAGGATAGAGGTAGACCAAAGAAATCGTGGGGTGAGGTGATCATACGTGACATGGCGCAACTTGAGGTTAGCGAGGGCATGACCCATGATAGAAGGGTGTGGGAGGATGTAAATGGGGGTAGAAGGTTAGTACGTAGCCGAGCGTTTTCCTTTATCTTTCTTATATCAATAGTATTAGTGTTAATACAACAACAACAACAATAACCTAGTGCAATCCCACAAGCGGTGTTTGGGGAGGGTAGTGTATACGCAAACCTTATCCCTATCCCGAGGGAGTAGAGAGGTTATTTTCGATAAACCCTTAGTATGATATCCCTTTTGTCCTTAGTTTTCTATTACCACATATCTGGTACTGTTATTACTTGCCATCAGTACCCCTTTAGTTTGCTATCACTATATTGTACTGTTATTACTTGCTATCAATACTTGTTTCATATTTTCTCTAGATATCTTGGATTTAATTAGTTTTCTAAATATCCTGTATTGTCAATTATTACTTCCTAGCGGTGCTTCTTCCATCTTTTCTTTAGCCGGTGGTTTATCAAAAGCAGCCTTTCTGTCTTGAAAGGGCAGAAGCAAGGCTGCATACACCCTGTCCATCCCGATCGAACTCCACTTGTGAGATTATACTGAATTATTATTGTTGATAATAACGTCACTAAACTTTAATTAATAGGGTAACAATTTTTGTGGCTTTACAAATATAGTAAGCATAAGTTCAATTACTTTAAGGCAAAAGAAATTATTTTGTGACTTCATTTATTATAGTGCGCATCAAGCTGACTAAAATTAATGGTGAAATGATTTTTTAATTTAAAAATTTAGACTATTGTCGATTTGTACCTGTCATTCTTGCACAATGACCATGTTAATCTTTTATGTATTATTCTAATTTTATTGAATATCCCGGAAGCAACCTGAAAAATAATGAAATTAGGAAAACTAAAGTAATAATACCTTGAGTAAGATTGCGTTAGCATAAGGAATGTTATCAAACATACTCCCAGCAACAAACTCTAAGTTCCCAGTCGTTATTATTCCCTTTCGGTCATCAATGACATGAGGGAGATCAAACACAATGCAATTCAATTTTGGAAAAGCATTAGCTATAGCCATAGCCACAGTTCCAGTTCCACCTCCAACATCTACCAACGACGTTAAACCCTCAAAAACATGCTTACACTGCTCAGAATTAATCAACAAATGAGATATCAATTTAGAATCACTAGCCATTGCATCGTTAAAAATATGACCAAATTTTGGCTCTTCAGCGCAATAATCCCACATGGATTTCCCATACGTTGTATCAAAGGCAGTGGGAAGATCATCTTGTAACCAACGGCTCAAGGAAGAAAATGGCTGTAACGCAACAGGATTTTGGCTAAAAAGGAAATGTGACCTCTTGCTTAAAGGTTCATTTTCTACAAGGAAAGAGCCAACAGTTGTGAGTGAATAGCCATCTACTTCTTTTTGGTAATGGACAAGGCCAGAATGAACCAAAAGTCGCATTAAAACGGGGAGAAAGGAAATTTTAGAAGGGTTCAGATTAGGGAGAGACGCAACAAGGTCAGAAATAGTCATAATGCCATGTTTGTGAAGAATATCAGGAATTCCTAGTTCAATTGCACATATTATACAAGAAGGACGCACGAAACTGAAAATGTAGACCCATGTTTGAGCTTCAGCTTGTAGGAGCTGCTCATGATCAATGCGATTGTTCTCGTTCGTTGCCATTGGATGACCGTAGCTTGCAGCCTAATTGTGTCTACTAATTAAGCTGCAATGCGGATTTATATAGAAATATATACACCGTAAGAGTCAATGTATAAAGAATTTGCGGAGGAGGAACCCAGATACCCAGTGAGGAGTTGTGAGCGGTTGGTGGTGGGTGGCGCAAGTCGAGGCAGAAGGAGGCCCAAGAGGTATTGGGAAGAGGTGATCAGGCAGGATATAGCTAGAATGCGGATTTATGAGGACATGACCCTTGATAGGAGAGTCTGGAGATCTAGTATCAAGGTTGTCGGATAGGGGCCCCTTGTATATTTCACACTTCTTTCCCGGTCTGGGGGTTTGGTAGGGCTCTCAATAATTGATTTGTATTTTAGTTTATGTTTTGAGATTACTGCATGCCATTTTATTTATGCTTTATGGTTTATGTTTTGATAATTGTCTATGTGATTTTTCATAGAGTTACTAATACTCTCCTGTTTTTGACTTGTTTTTATTCCCTTTTTCCTGAGCCGAAGGTCGATTTGGAAACAGTCTCTCTGCCCTTTCGGATAGGGGTAAGGTCTGCGTACGTATTACCCTCCTCAGACCCCACCTTGTGGAATTAAACTGGATAGTTATTGTTGTTGTTGTTATATATTACTTTAATTTAATTGGGCACGTCCCAAGAGTGGCTTTGCTTAATTATGCAGTTTGGGAATTAATGCAGCTGGCTGTAGGACAGTAGGAGTCTAGGATTAGGTTTATTTGCATTTACATGGAGCTTACCAACCTTACATTACCAATAGGGTTGTTCACGGTTTGACGAAAATCGATCCAAACCGAAAATCAAATCAAACCGATTAAGTAAACCGATAATTTTTTTGATTGGGCGTTTTGGTTTAAAATATTAAAAATCAATAATATTTAATTTGGTTTTGGTTCTATTACAAAAAACCGAAAAATAAATCGAATCAAACTGATTAATTATATACAAAATTAATAATTATTTATATACATTATAATATCTTTTTCTAAATAATTTTAGATATTTTATGAAATTTAATTATTATTTTGAATTTTAGTTTATCCTAGTTATATCTTAAAAGATTGTCTAAGCCCAAAATAATAGGAATCAGACATTTTCCTTTCCTTAAGAGATTCTAATTCTGATAAAATATCATGGTATAGCCAGTTTTCACACTCGTCAATGAAAAATAGTCACCGTTTACCAAGTCAATAAAAAATAGCCACTATTTTGCTGCAACAAGGACCGGTCCAGTATAATATACGGGAGTTCTGGTGCATTTGTGTACGAACTCCAGCATATTATGCTGGACCGGTATACTTTGCTAATTCCTATAAAATTTGCGAGAGACTGGAGCACCATTGCTCTAAACTCCAGTATATTATACTTGACAATTATACTTGCTGGAACTCCCGTAAAATTTGCGGGAGTTCCAGCATAATTATGCTTGAACTCCCGTAAAATTTGCGGGAGTTCCAACATAGTTATCCTGGAACTCCCGTAAAATTTACGGGAGTATAAACATACTTATGATGGAATTACCGTAAAATTTGCGGGCGTATTTTTTCTGATTTTAAACAGTATTTTCGCTCAAATTTAAAGTGGCTAAATTTCGATGACTTTTAAACTTGGCTATTTTTCAATGACCAATGGTAAATCTGGCTATTTTTGAATTTCTCCCTCTAATTCTCTAACTCTCGGCACATACTTTGCCTAACAGAAGAGTTAAAAAAATCCTACCACAAGAGTAAAGAAAGCAAACTCAAATTGCAGGACTATAGTGGCTAAAACTTGAGAAAGCAAACTTTTAGTTTGTTTTTTTTGTTCATTCTTTTCATATAAACAGGTAAATAGACTTTCAGTTCAGAAAGAAATATATTAAAAAGCATAAATTTAGCAAATTATTTTCAGATTATATTGTATAGTATTTTTACTATTTTCGACTTATCATTAGCTTACTAAGAACCGAAAAATCGAACCAAACCGAACCAAAGCAATAACAATCAAACCGATGGTTTATATTTAATTTGATTTGATTTTGGTTTTAAAATTTTAAAAATCGATTAAATTGATATGGTTTTGGTTTAAATCAAAAACCGATCAACCCGAATGAACACCCCTAATTACCAATATAATACTCCCTGAGGTTTATTGCAGTGTATATTAATTTTTGTACAAATTACTGTAATTTAACTTGTTTTCAGAAATTAAATATCTTATTCTTTTGGAAAACCAAATTAGCATATTATGAATAGAGCTATATTATGTGATTCAGACAATGGCCTTATCCCATTTTAATCAGCAGTTTATTATAGCTATCAGTAAAATTGCTAGGCAAGGGTATTCACTTTTAATTACCTTTAAAGTTGACTTAAGGTAGTAAATTCTTTTTTACAGTTGTACGTACATTTGTTTTTTGATCAAAATGCAAATCGAGTTTCTGTAGTCAACTATGAAAAAATTATATTCCTTCAATTTGTCATAAATACTTGGTTGCCGCATTAAATATTTCTGATTCAGCGAATTTTGCTATCAGCGAATTTTGCTAGGCAGGGGGCGCCGGACAACAAACAATCATGTTGTGCTTTTTTCCAATCCTTTGTTGAGAATGTCTGCCAACTGCATATCTTTGGATACATGACTAATTTGAATCAAACCCTCTTGTATCTTTTTCCTAATGAAATGACAATCGATCTCTATATTTTTTGTCCTCTCGTGGTATATGGGGTTTGTTGCACTTTGTATTGCAGCTTTACTATCACAAAACAACTCTACTGGTCGCTCCAGTTTGATCTTCAGTTTATTGAATAATCTAACAATTCACACAACTTCTGCAATATCATTCGCTATATTTCTGTACTCTGCCTCTGTTGAGCTTCTTGAAGTTGTGTTCTGCTTCTTGGACTTCCAGGAGATCAATGAGTCTCGAAGCTTTACCACAAATTCATTTACAGACTTCCTTGTCATTGGACAAGTTGCCAATCGACATGACAATATACTGAGAGCTGTCTTGACTACTTGTTTGACATGAATATCCCCAAGCCTGGTGCATTCTTCAGTACCTTAACAGTCGCAAGGCTCCTTCCATATGGGATTTCTTGGGCTTCTCCACATATATCTGGTCTTTTCATGGTTAAGTAAAGTAACTTCCCAACTAGTTTCTAATAAAAAGTAGGATCAAGTAGCAGATCATCAGCATGTGACTTCCTTGTGTTTTTCTGATCAAGTTCCGCACTGGAAAACCATTGATTTAGCTCCAAAGGCGTACTAGCCGGTTTAGAACCAGCAAGTCCAAGCTCTACAATCACATCTAAGGCAAACTTTCTCTAAAAAATCACAATCCCATGATTGCTCCTTTCAATTTAAAGACCAAGGAAGTATTTCATCTCCCCCAAGTCCTTCGAAGCTCTACATTGTCCAGCTGGCTACAACCGTAATATTTCTTAGATCGGTCTCTCAAGAACTCACTGAGATATCATTTATCAACTCCATTTCTTCCCCATTTCCGTAGCGGGCTTTGGACCAAAAGAATGGTTGGGAAATCAAACATCCATCTCGTTCGTCCTTTGGATACCCAAATAACCATCGAAAGTTACTGAAGTGACTAATTCCTAGAAATTAGGAGGCGTTAATTGTTTGAGTTATCTTACCATTTTTATGTAGTCCCAATAGGATTAATTTTAAGAAAGAATCTCTTGTAGGAATTTTGGTGTCACGACCCATGTTCGCCCTCCATGAACCACCGTGACGGCACTTAGTCTCTACGATTAGGTAACCCTAAATTGCAGAAGAAAAACCAAAATTTGCGGAAGTATAACAATTTAAAGCATAAACAAA
Organism: Nicotiana noctiflora; assembly: GCA_032618575.1. Lineage (NCBI taxonomy): Eukaryota > Viridiplantae > Streptophyta > Magnoliopsida > Solanales > Solanaceae > Nicotiana > Nicotiana noctiflora. The sequence goes on from JASVEL010013971.1 coordinate 18,460, forward strand.
GTAATAAAGGACGTTTTAAAGGGTCGCTCGGCATACACAATATTTAACTCTCAAACTAATACATAAATCCAAGACCTGGAAACCCACGAATCATAAGCTACCAAACATATTAAATGCTCTAACTCCGGAATGTCTACATCAACAGTAAAAAGGCTTTCACTACAAGATAGAATATAGAGAGACTCCTCGGTCTGCGGATGTGGTAGATATACCTCGAACTCCCATAGCATTGCCTCGCCTCAAGAATGGTAGGCCTAAGTAGAGGTTCCTGGATCTGTACATGAAAAATATATGTAGAAAGGGCATAAGTACACCAAAGCGGTACTCAGTAAGTGACAAGCCTAACCTCGATTGAGTAGTGAAGAGGAAGTTCAGGGCCTTATTCAGGTTAAATACAAGATAAAGTTTGACAGTCACATACCAGTATAAATAAGTACAACAGTAACATAGAATATGAAAGACAACAACAACTATACAGAGGCAACCTAAACACAGAAAGAAATAGAGCTTAACACCAATATTTTCAACCGTGAATCTTCCAGGATACCGTCCTCTATTCCCAAATATACATATCCAATAAGTCTTTCGGGATATTGTCCCGTAGTCTAGCTCATAATACACGGGGATCTATCAGAATCCCATTTTGTAGTCCCAAACATAAATACCCGGTACTAAGGAATCTACCGGGTGTATTCCTATATTTCCATATAACTATGTAGGGGGATCTACCAGAATCCAACATTCGTAGTCCCAAATGTAAACAGAAAAGGGGGGAGCTACCGGAATCCCACATCCATAGTCTCAATATAAATACACAGCAGCAACACGAGAAATGCTCAGAAATATCAAACTTCATATTAACGCAAACAAATAGTCTAGCCTAGCTTGCTGCACAGAATTCTGGTAAAGTAGTTAAAAAAATAAGGCAATTTAATCACTTAGACATGCTTTCCTAATCTAACACAAGCCTAAATAGTACAAGTAATAAAAAGGGAAAGAAAACATACTAGTAGTTACTTAAGGAAAACCAGATTTCTAACAATTAACACAAGTACGCACTCGTCACCTTACGTAAAAGGCTTTTCAATTATCAAATATACCAAATCCTAAGGGAAAAGTCCCCCACACAAGGTTAGTCAAGCCATTTACCTCGAACCAGCTCAAAATCAACTTGAAACCACGTCTTCGTCACGAGTACTCAACTCTAAATGTCCCAAATCTATTCAATTTAATTGCACATTGTCAATAACACTTCAAGTAACTGATTCTACAATAAATTTCTAAGCTAATACGCGAAATTAGGTAAAATAACCAAAACGCCCTTCAGACTCACGTCTCAAAACTCGATCATAATCATATCAACAGAAACCTTATGTTCTCACAAGTCCATACATACCAATAAAAATCGAAATCCAAATGACCCCTCAAATTCTCATTTTAAAGTCTATTAAACTCAAGCCCTAATTCTTTTGTTTTAGGCCTAGATTCCATGATTTACTAGGTAGATTTCATAATAGAATCGAGTTTTATGTCCAAATTCTTACCTCCAAGTGATTTCCCTTTAATCCCTCTTTAATCTCCTTCAAAAAGTTCCCCCAAAACGACTAACAATGGAAGAAATAAACCCCACATTCGCGAAAAAGACGACCTTTTAAACCTTATGCCCAGGCCTGAAATCCTTCTTCGCAAATGCGGTCAAAGCCTCGCATTCTAGTAACTGGCTTTCATGGTTTTCATGTGATTATATGTACTATTTTCTCGATCATATGTAGTATTCGCCAATATCTTGGTCATCTGACCAAGGAGCATCACGTTGGCTTTGAAGCAGCTGCATGGTACTGGCATTTTGTAGACCTTGTGAGCACGTGATTTTTGCCCTACATGAGAATTACTCCCAAAAAATTCAAAATAAAATAGTTTTGTGTTGTGCGTGATTTTTGTGATTTTTGTGTTATTTTTCTCTTTTTATTTGCATTTTTGCGTGTGCATGTCTATTATTTAAATTAATATAAAATACAAAGATGTTTGCATTTTTGCATATAAATTCATGTTTGTAATTTAGAGTAATTAAGTTTGCTTTACGAAAAATGAAAAATAACAAAAATCATGTATCTTTTGCATTTTTTGCTATTTAGTGTCCAATTGTGTGATTTTATTTTGGTGCTTTAATTGTGTGTGCGATAGTTATTATTAAGAATTGATTTATATTTGCAAAGATAATTTTGGTTCTTAATTTAATCTAAGATTTGATTTTTTTTAAATTAGGAGTTTTAAAGAAATTAAAAGAAAAAAAAGAAACAGAGAGTAAGAGCTCGGTTTGGGCCGTTTGAGAAAGAAAATAATACTAAGCCCAAGCCATTTCTTTACCTAGTCTAGCCCCAAACTCAGAGACCCGATCAGCCCAACCCTATCATTTAATCCAAGCCGTTCAGATTATTTGATCCAACGGCTTGGATTAATTAAACCATTTTAATATCCAAAACCCCAAAGACCCCCCCCCCAAACCCGGCTACACCATTTCATTTCACATTCCCCTTCTAAACTTCACCTCCCAAAAAAAAACCCTAGAGCTGTAAAAATCCGGCCGCCGTCGCCACCGTCTCCCGCCTGCCGGAAATCGCCTCACGGCGGTTTCGGTAGGCCAAACCTCCCCAAATTTACACCAGCTCTTCCCCTCACCTCCCCCAGCATGAATCCGGTCTTCGTTTTCCTCAAATAATCTCCAAAGCTTTCGAATATTGAATCAAAGTTTCGAGTCAAAACCAAAACCATGCCAAACCGCTCCAAACTCACACCATAGCATACCTAGACCTCCCTCATACCCCTACCAACCTTAGCCCAGTTCGAATCTGGTCGGAATTGGTCAAGCCCCAAATTGAGCCTTCAAGAACCCTAGAATTCGAAAACTAGGGATTTTGTCCGAATTAAAAGTAATTGAAGTCAATAGACTTTAATTGGATTGTTTTTCGTTTGAAAAACACTTCAATTAAAGTCCGTTTACTTCAAAAATGCAAGCTCAAGTCCATTGGGACCGGGTCTATTCAATTCCGATTTCTTTCGAGGTAATGTTCTTTTTCCGTTTATTTCAATTTGTATCTGTATTTGTTTAGTTTTAGTTCGATTGAATTCTTCTCGATTGTTGTTGGCCGTCCCTGTTCATTCTTTCTTTCTCGAAGGCCCTTTGTTTGGTCAATTCTAATTCTGTGTTGTTTGTTTGATCACGAACGTTGTCGAATACGTGTTCGCGTCGATTAGCGTCATCGAATAATTAACTTTGTATTCCCCGGCATTGGCCGAGAGTTCTTGATTCACTATTTTTGTGATTGTTTGGTTATCAATTGTACATGTCGTAATCGTTTAATTGAATGTTTGTCGATTAGTTTCGTAGGTCTTTTGTTATCACTGTTGGATAGAAATTGATCCATATTTGTGCCCATAAATCACTGTTGGACAGAATTTGGGTTGCCTATGATGTTTGTTTAGCTGTTAATCCATTTAAGTGTTCATAAACTAAGCCTTAGAGTGCAATGACATGGAATGAGTTGTTGAGACTGCTGGACAGCAGTATATTCCAGTGATTTTTTGCCTTTAAGAATTGTTTAATTAGTAGAACCCACACTTATACAACTTTAAGTAGCTGTCAGGGAATATTTTGGTCCGAAATTAGTTTGTTAAATTCTTTTGAATGTTCTTAAGAGCTGGAAAATGAAAACACATGGGGGGAGTGATTGAAAGGCTAAAATAAGCATGTGCCAGGCAATGAGATATGTTTTTAGCTTAGTTTAAAGGGCTGCCTGGCTTCTTTTTAGCTATAAAAAATAGACACACACAGAGAGATATGAACTGACTGGGAGGACACTGGCAGAAGAGAGGACTCACACAGATACTTACTGGAAAAAGGAAGGCATAACAGTTTTACACACATACACACACAGAGAGAAAGGTTTGCTGGCAGAATACTGAAAACAGAGAGAGCAAGGAGAGAGTTCTTTCCAGTCTTTGAAATCAAAGATAGTTTGAAAGGAGAAATTGTTCCATTAATCTTTTTCTTGAGTCTGCCTTCCATTTGAGGATCAAACTTCAGTTTTCTATAAGCCTTTTTAAAGATTAGTCTTGTGAGTAGAAACAATCGAAATCATCCTGTTTCTGGCCCTATAGTTAAGACTCAAAACACTGGTTTGTTTGTGAAGTATAGCTTATTTGGCCGTATAGTTTTCAAACTGGTTTCGAGTTTTGCTGGGTTGCTTTCTCTGTGCTACTGCTGGGCCTGCTGTTGTTTTGCTATCTGTTTGGGCTGCTACTGATCTTTTCCTACTTCATTTCTGTTGTCAAAATCCAGGTACACATCTTTTGGATTTGTCCATTCTTGTATCAGAAGTGAAATGAAAAGTTGTTCCTTGAATCCATTTAGTTGAAGATGTTACCTAAATGATCCTATTTAGCTAATTATCAAGCTAAAACTGTTAGCAAAAAATAGATATTGTATAGCTATTTATTTAAAAGATTAGGAAATGCATATAGTCTTGTATGTCTACTTAGCTTTTGCCTCAACATGTACGAATTGAAACAAAATCCGCTTGTATTGTTTATCATTGTAAACTTGGTTTATTTTGGACAATTGATAAAAATAGACATTAGTTTTCATTTATGCTTAATTAATTTCTATTTTTGTTAGTATATGTTCGAGACTCGTGTAAGTTAAAACTAACCAATTCGGATTGGAATTCCTTCTGACATTGTATAAGCAATTGGGGACACAAACCTAGAACCACTGGTTCAGGGTTCAAGAATTCGAGCTTTGAATAATTATTTTATTTGGCTTATTTATTATCTGATTTTATTACATGTTTATATTTAATATGCTAAATGTTGCTTTACTGCTTTGATATTTTGTGAATTGTATATAAATTGTGCCGATACCCATTTTTTCTCTTCTGAGTCTTTTGAAATATAATATCGGGCATTTGCTGGACACAGCCCGTTTTTCTCAAGATAGCTGTGGTGTTTGGCACCCGGTGAAGGATTTTGTAGTCACACATGTTTAGGCGGAGAGCTTTGTCAATTAAGCCGAAAAGCCATGCTACCGGTGCACTAACACTCTTCGGCTCGAGTTGTCCGCTCGAGTTAAAGCCAGTCTAGACACTTTTTCCAACAGGATGATGACTTAGAATAACAAAACCTTATGTCGGATCCCAACAGGAACGTCTATTTTGCATCGTGTGCATATTTGACTTAGGAGGCTCAACACAGGGGTTGGGCTTGTCTAGGACAGGTGTACCTGAAACAAAAGACCAACTTGTTGCATCTTTCTGTGTGCATTTATTTGTTTCGATCTTACATGCCGACCGGTTTGTTATTAAAAAAAAAGAGGGTAAGAAGTGGAAGATGTCAATCAAATTAATGGAAAATGAGATGCTTTTCTTGGAAAATAATTTTTGAAAAAAAAATGAAAAAAAAACAAAATAAAAAAAATCTCCGAATAAGTTTTGTTAATTTTAAATAGTTAGTTTCTTTAAAAATTTTCCTTTTGAAAAATGCAAAAAAAAAAAATAATTCCAAATAAATATTCTTACTTCCTTAGAAAATAATTTTTGAAAAATGCAAAAAAAAAAAAAAAAATTATTAAAGATAGGTTAGTTTCTCTAAAAATAATTTGTTTTAGAAATACTGTTTAAAAATAGTTTGTTTTCTTTTCTTAAAATGATTTAGTTCTTTTATTTTCGAACTACGCGGGTCTGATTCTCACCGGATGTGAGAAACGTAGGAAAACCTCATCGGTTCCGACCCCATTTTTTTTAAAAAAAAAACTAAAAAAAAAATTCTTTAGTTCCTTCTTTAAAATCTTTCCTTAGAAAATTTAAAGAAAAAAATTAAAAAAAAATAGTAAAAGTAGTTTAACTAAAAAAAAATAGTTTCGTTCTTCTTACTGTTTTTCATGAAATAAAAAAGCAAAATCAATAAAAATTAAAAAAAATGGGTTTCCTTCATTTTGAAGTACTTTTCTAAAAAAAAAAAGAAACGAAAATCCAAAAAAAAAATAGTTTCTTCCTTAGAAAAAGAGACAATAAGTAAAAATTCAAACAAAAATATTTTTTTTTATCCCAAAGCAAATAAATTTTTTTAGAAGTCTTTCTTTCAAAAAAGCAAAACAAAAATAAGCAAAATATAAATATGTTATTTCTTTTAAAGAGTTTCTTTCAAGAATTAAACAAAAAAAATTAGTTCATTCACTCCATTCCTTTTTATCTGAACTACGCCCAGTCTGATTCATGCGGGGACATGATACATAGGCAATCCACATAAGATTCGACCATCACTAAAAAAAAATAAAAAAAATGAAAAAAAAGAGTGTAAAAGAAAATTGATAAAGAGAGGAAGAAGATGAAAGCAAAGGAAAGTATAAGCCGGAATAACGCATTACAATCGATTACAAGTAGCAACGCGATCAAATGTATAAGTGCATCACACCCAATGTGAGATTACTTATATGTTATGTTGTCTCAGACTAACCGTTTGTTTGCCAAACTCCAGGTTTTAGAAAAGGGTGGTTGATTTTGTGGTACTCTGGCCTCACATTCATACTTCACGAGGTCCAAAGGAAAAGTTCAGCAGCCCGTTGCTAATCAAAAGAAAGTACCCATCCTTATTTCACAAGGTAAAAAAGAAGTGCCAACATGTCTTCAGAAATCCCTCTACCAACCGTTCCCGTTTTTGAAGAGAGCTCCGTGTCAGCCATTCCGGCTACTGAGTCGGCGGCTGCAGAAGAAAACAGAATTTTGCGCTGTCGCATGCTGGAGATGTTAGATGACTGGAATAACGGAAAAGAGCCCCCAAGTCTGATCTCTGGGTTCCCCAAACTATTCCTCAGGTCAAGAGGGATTTCTAATACCCCCACCAATTACCAACCTACTCTGTTTGGATATTCTAATGTTACAACCCTCTTCGAATCACCCTCCACTTCCTATCCTCGAGTGACAGCATTAGATACATCTACAAGAACATCCGTTGGTTTGCCCGTTCCAATCACGGCACATCCCGGCACACATACTCCTTTCTTTGATTCCTCTTCTTTTACATTCCCGGCACCACCCCTTCCACGGGATCCTACCCAATTTGCCGCCAATGTCTATCCTCAGCTCATGCCAAGCCAAAATCCGAAAGCTCCCGAACGGGATAAAATGGCAAAAAGAATGAGCAGCTTGGAACAGAGTTTGAAAAACATGCAAGGTCTAGGCGTACAGAAGAGTGTTTCTTACGCAGATTTGTGCATGTTCCCACATGTCCATTTACCCTCAGGCTTTAAGACGCCGAAGTTCGAAAAGTATGACGGGCATGGCGACCCTATTGCTCATCTAAAGAAATACTGCAATCAGTTGCGAGGTGCCGGCGGCATGGAAGAATTGCTGATGGCATATTTCGGAGAAAGCTTGATCGGGATAGCATCAGAATGGTACATGGATCAAGACATATCTCGATGGCACATCCGGGACGATTTGGCCAGAGATTTTGTGAAACAGTTCCAGTACAACATTGACATCGCGCCAGACAGGAATTCTTTATCGAACTTAAAGAAGAAACCCTCAGAAAGCTTCAGAGAATATTCTATCAAATGGCGAGAGCAAGCATCCAGGGTGAAACCCCCATGGACGAAATAGAAATGGTCACTACTTTCCTCCAGGCTCAGGAACCAGACTAATTCCAGAACATGCTGTCAGCAATGGGAAAACCTTTCGCAGAGGCGATCAAGATTGGGGAAATGGTGGAAAATGGTTTGAAGATGGGAAGAATTTTGAGTCAAGCGGCCATTCGAGCGACCTCCCAAGCAATCCAAGGAGGGTCTGGAGGAATAGCAAAGGGTAAGATGAAAGAGGAAACATCCATGGCAACTTCGGGTGATAGAAGACACCACGCTCCTAGACCCTTCTTTTCAGAAAGAAACCCCCAGCATTATTACTCTGCTCAGGAAATGTCCTATATCCCTCAACCATACGCATTCATGAATGCTCAACCTTTTGCGCAACCGCAACAGCATGTCAGTAGAAACCAAGCTCTATTTCTAAGAAATCAGCCTCCCCACCAGAACCACTATAATCCTCGACCTCCGCAGAATAACTTCCGTCCTTGGGAACCGCCAAAGAAATCAAACTTTACCCCGATTGGTAAATCTTACTCTAGTCTATTCTCGAAACTTGTCCGAATGGGTCTACTGCAGCCGGTTCCTCAGAATAGACAAAACCCGGCATCGCCTTCCTACAAAGCTGGTGTCATGTGTGCATATCATTCAGAGGCAGAGGGCCACCATACTAATGACTGTTGGACTTTGAAACAAGCGGTGGGGAATTTAATAGAGCAAGGGAAGATTGTGTTGAATGATGAGGATGTCCCAAATGTGACCAATAATCCACTGCCTGCTCACAATAGCGGGCCGATAATTGGGATGATTTGTGAAGACGAAGAATTCAATCCAGCGCTTAAGGCCATAATTGCTATTGCTGATGTGGAAAGGAAGCCCAAGGCGGCCCCGAAACAGGAGAAAAGGGAAAAGAAGAGTAAAATCACCGAGTTAGAACCAGAAAGGGAAATTGGTGCACCTAAGCAAGCCTATGTGGCATGGGGGCAATTAAGACACCACGGCTGAATAAGCCAGTGTTTGTTGGGCGCGTACCACAAAAGCTTAAGGACCGTCAAGAGGAAGATAATGAGGATTTCATGACTAAAGAGAGTGAAGAAAAATATGAGGCAAAGCTCTGCGATACCCACATGGTTGAGCCAGAAAAGGGACTATCACCGTTGAGATGGGATCAGACACTAAACTCCCAAACCGAAAGGCTAGGCCATTCCCGATCAGGCGGAAGCCCAGTAAATTTGTCCTGCCGCATTTTTCTGCATCCAGAGTCTATTTCAGTGTGTAAATTGGATGTTTCTTTTAGTTTTTGTCTTTAAATTCCCGAATGTGAACCTTGTTTATCTTTTCGATTTCAAGAAATGAAATTAATATTTCATCGTCCGTTTCCTTTTCTTTTGTTATTTTTTATTCTTTCCGATTTGTTTTAGTTTTCTTTTTCTCTTCTCTTTAGTTCAAATCATGCAGCTTTAAATAACATGACATGCTTGCGGACTTCATGCCTAGATCCCAAAACGTTGTCAGACTTCAGAATAATGAATCGAGAGTTGAAATGCACAAAAGTTTATTTTGAGGAAATGAAACAATGAATAGGAATAACTGAAGGAAAATTGGTTCGCATACAAAAGGGGTGTGTTGTACTCAGAGAATTCCCGAGTAGTTATCCCAACAAAGAATGGCCCATACTTGCAACAAGAAAGTGCGGCCCAGGAATCTCGAAATAGAACAACCGACGTTAAGGCGCATTCCTCCTCATTACCAAGAAACAAAAGAAAAATTTCGCTCCTAATTGGAAGGATCCATACATCATCCGGAAAATATCACTGAGAGGGACACTGTATCCGGGAGACATTGAAGGAAATAATCTTGAAATGGCAGTCAATACAGATACAGTATAAAGGTACCATGTCAGGACCTCCTGCGACGTTGGCTTTTGTATAATTGAGATGACGAAGACTTTCTTTCTTGCTACCCCAAACGCTATAAATCCTTTGTAAAACCCTTTGAGCCGGTTATGTTTCTTTGTTCACCCTCTTTGGAACCCGAAATAAATAAAAAATTAAAAAAAATGAAAAAAAAAGAAAAGAAAAAATATATATATATATATATATATATATATATGAAAGAAAAATAAAATAAAATAAAATAAAAAACAAAAATTATCACCACCTGAACTATGTTCTGACTTGATTCCGAAAGGATACGTAGGCAACCTCTCCCTGAGGTTCAGTCATACCAAAACACAAAATCCCAATTTCCCCAAAATTGAAACTGGGGCAGATGATATGACGGTTCAGTTTAGTTCGGTCAAGATGGTTCCAGAGTTGTAATTCCATTCAATTTCCTTTTTACCCAAAAACCTTGTTCAAGTCCTTCAGATCAATTGGCAAAAGCAAGGAAGTGAAGAATGTCATCGACGGAAATCTGACACAGCCTGAAATGAGAGAAACAAAATGAGAGAGTCTTATCGGTGAAAACCTTCGGGCACCATAAGGCGATGGCAGTTGGAGAAGCTAAAAATGAGAGAGTCCGTTTAGTGAAAACTTGCGAAGAGCACTATCGGGCGACAGTGAGAAGAAAAATAAGAGAGGTCGATTGGCAAAAACCCGAAAAAGGCGTCGCCGACCAAAAAGAAGACCTCCCTTCACTAAAAGAATTTTGGCAAGGTTCCCTGGTTTTGAAATTGCGAATCAATGGGTTCATAAGAAGTTGGAAAGTTTATGTGGGTCAGGCGTCCAGTCCAAGAAGCATGTCATGTTCATTTAAAGTCAGCATGCATCCCAGATAAGTCCTTCATTTCCCCGAAAGGGATGCTTCTCTTTAAACTCATTTTCTTGCTTTTTGTATAGTTATTCTTTGAATCCCTTTCGGTTTAATTTTAATTCTGAAACTATTATGAAGAAAGGCGGCATGACCGGTTTTACAGGACTCCGTCTGGTTAAAAAAAGGGTTGAAGAAAAAACCCAGCTTCAGTGGTGTACTGGTCCAATCCCCGATTTGATCGTAATGATCGATTGTTTCCAAAGGAACCGATGTTACGAAGAAAATGGAAATCAAAGGCTAGGGTCTTAGAAGAAACAGAATGAGGCAGAAGGACAGAGTCCACACAGAAAGTCCTCGAATCCCGAGGATGAACTCGGTCAGTTTGAAAGGAAGTCACCCCAAAGCCAATTGGTAGCAAAGTTCTCAATGGAAATGAGACGAAGATCAGGCAATGAAGATAATCAAGGCCACAAAGTCAACTACTTTTTCAACTAATAAAGTGTTCTTTATTGAAAGCAGGTCTATTTAATTGTGCAAGAAGAAGGTACAACCAAAGAAGTGAAATGCGCAAACATTTAAATGGCTCTGGAACAAGGAAAACGCCTAAAAAGAGAAGTTTCTTTTCGAAAGCTTTATCTTATGCATTTGTTGACAGGTAAAAAAAATACCTAAAAAAAGGCCCAAAAAGAAGAATAAATGAAAAGAAAATGAAAACTCCAAAAAAAAGAATCAAATCATGTTAGTCCAGTATCCGTTTGGACCCCGGTCAGAAAACCGAGGGTCTCTCCGGCCAAAAAGCCGTGAGACATTGCTTTTGAATTCTGGCCAGAGAGCCGTGAAACTTTTATCCCCGGTCAGAAAACCGAGGATCTCCCAGTCAGAAAAATGCGGAGCCATTTACTTTAACCCCGGCCAAAAAACTGAGGGTCTGACGGCCAAAAAACCGTTAGACATCGTTTGAATTCCGGCCAGAAAGCCGTGAAACTTTCATCCCCGGTCAGAAAACTGAGGATCTCCCAGTCAGAAAACTGTGGAGCCATTTACTTTAACCCCGGCCAAAAAACCGAGGATCTGACGGCCAAAAAACCGTTAGATATTGTTTGAATTCCGGCCAGAAAGCCGTGAAACTTTTATCCCTGGTCAGAAAACCGAGGATCTCCCAGTCAAAAAGCTGCGGAGCTATTTACTTTAACCCCGGCCAAAAAACCGAGGATCTGACGGCCAAAAAAACTGTTAGATATTGTTTGAATTCCGGCCAGAAAGCCGTGAAACTTTTATCCCCGGTCAAAAAACCGAGGATCTCCCAGTTAGAAAACTACGGAGCCATTTAGTTTAACCCCGGCCAAAAAACCGAGGGTCTGGCGGCCAAAAAACCGTTAGACATTGTTTGAATTCCGGCCAGAAAGCCGTGAAACTTTTATCGCCGGTCAGAAAACCGAGGATCTCCTAGTCAGAAAACTGCGGAGCCATTTATTTTAACCCCGGCCAAAAAACCGAGGGTCTTGAGGCCAAAAACCGTTAGACATTGTTTGAATTCCGGCCAGAAAGCCGTGAAACTTTTGTCCCCGGTCCGAAAACCGAGGATCTCCCTGTCAGAAAACTGCGGAGCCATTTACTTTTACCCCGGCCAAAAAACCGAGGGTCTAACGGCCAAAAAACCATTAGACATTGTTTGAATTCCGGCCAGAAAGCCGTGAAACTTTTATCCCGGTCGAAAACCGAGGATCTCCCGGTCGAAAACTGCGGAGCCATTTACTTTAACCCCGACCAAAAAACCGAGGGTCTTGCGGCCAAAAAACCGTTAGACATTGTTTGAATTCCGGCCGGAAAGCCGTGAAACTTTTATCCCCGGTCAGAAAATCGAGGATCTCCCAGTCAGAAAACTGCGGAGCCATTTATTTTAACCCCGGCCAAAAAACCAAGGGTCTGGCGGCCAAAATATTGTTAGACATTGTTTGAATTCCAGCCAGAAAGCCGTGAAACCTTTATCCCCCGTCAGAAAACCGAGGATCTCCCAATCAGAAAACTGCGGAGCCATTTATTTTAACCGCGGCCAAAAAACCGAGTGTCTTGCAGCCAAAAAACCGTTAGACATTGTTTGAATTCCGACCGGAAAGCTGTGAAAATTTTATCCCCGGTCAGAAAACCGAGGATCTCCCAGTCAGAAAACTGCGGAGCCATTTATTTTAATCCCGGCCAAAAACCGAGGGTCTGGCGGCCAAAAACCGTTAGACATTGTTTGAATTCCGGCCAGAAAGCCGTGAAACTTTTATCCCCGGTCAGAAAAACCGAGGATCTCCCAGTCAGAAAACTGCGGAGCCATTTATTTTAACCCGGCCAAAAAACCGAGGGTCTGACGGCCAAAAAGCCGTTAGACATTGTTTGAATTCCGGCCAGAAAGTCGTGAAACTTTTATCCCCGGTCAGAAAACCGAGGATCTCCCAGTCAAAAAACTGCGGAGCCATTTATTTTAACCCCGGCCAAAAAAACCGAGGGTCTTGCGGTCAAAAAACCGTTAGACATTTCCAGCTAGAAAGCCATGAAACTTTTATCCCCCGTCAGAAAACCGAGGATCTCCCAGTCAGAAAACTGCGGAGCCATTTATTTTAACTCCGGCCAAAAAACCGAGGGTCTAGCGGCCAAAAACCGTTAGACATTGTTTGAATTCCGGCTAGAATGTCGTGAAACTCTTCTTCAAAATCCCGTCCAGAAAGCCGTGGAACGTTTATTTGTGAAACTGTGATTTTCTTACCCAATACCAAAGAGTCTTTTTAATCACTTTCTGTGTCACAACTAACTCACGAAATTTTCCTAGCAAAACTGGGGCAGAAAAATTTCGTTCGTTTGTTTGTTTTGTTGTCTAAATAGGTTTGACCTCGGGACGCGAGGATCGAGATAACCTACGAGTGGAACATCAATCCTGCATGAAGAAAAGAAGAAAGGAACCAAAAGGAAACAAGTTCAAACGTTGGAGTAAACAGAGGCGCGGATTGCTCAGAATCTAATTGAAGTAACAAGCTATGCCGACTCCGTTTCACTCAATGTTACAGAAATAAACAAGCACGTACAGCTTGTTGAGCATCAAGATTCAGATCGAGGTCTACAGCAAATCGGCTAAGATTCAAGATCAAGTTTTCAAGAGAATCATAGATAGGAATCTTGTAACTCATAGTTTGATAGCATAGCTAGTTCAGCTTTAATTTCTCTTTTGGTGTAATAAGGAGGTCCAGTAAGCAGTAAGCAGCAACAGCAGCAACGATAGCAACAGTAACAGCAACAGCAACAGCAACAGTAACAGCAACAGTAACAGCAAAGTGTCAGTCCACGGTAGTCCCAGCTACCAAAACTCCCTGAACTACATTGACCTGATTCCTGTTTAGCCCAGGATATGTAGGAGGCCTCTCGAAGCAAAGGCTCGGTCAAGATCTTTTTAAAAAATGCTTCACACGGAGTGCTCAAACGGGCAAAAATCGCTCATATTTGCTCATTATTCTTTGCAGGAAAACTCTTCGCGTTTTCATGCAAAGAGGGGCAGCTGTGAGCACGTGATTTTTGCCCTACATGAGAATTACTCCCAAAAAATTCAAAATAAAATAGTTTTGTGCTGTGCGTGATTTTTGTGATTTTTGTGTTATTTTTCTCCTTTTATTTGCATTTTTGCGTGTGCATGTCTATTATTTAAATTAATATAAAATACAAAGATGTTTGCATTTTTGCATATAAATTCATGTTTGTAATTTAGAGTAATTAAGTTTGCTTTACGAAAATGAAAAATAACAAAAATTATGTATCTTTTGCATTTTTTGCTATTTAGTGTCCAATTGTGTGATTTTATTTTGGTGCTTTAATTGTGTGCGCGATAGTTATTATTAAGAATTGATTTGTATTTGTAAAGATAATTTTGTTTCTTAATTTAATCTAAGATTTAATTTTTTTAAATTAGGAGTTTTAAAGAAATTAAAAGAAAAAAAAGAAATAGAGAGTAAGAGCTCGGTTTGGGCCGTTTGAGAAAGAAAATAATACTAAGCCGAAACCATTTCTTTACCTAGTCCAGCCCCAAACCCAGAGACCCGGTCAGCCCAACCCTATCATTTAATCCAAGCCGTTCAGATTGTTTGATCCAACGGCTTGTATTAATTAAACCATTTTAATATCAAAAACCCCAAAGACCCCCCCCCAAACCCGGCTACACCATTTCATTTCACATTCCCCTTCTAAACTTCACCTCCCAAAAAAAAAACCCTAGAGCTGTAAAAATCCGGCCGCCGTCGCCACCGTCTCCCGCCTGCCGGAAATCGCCTCATAGCGGTTCCGGTAGGCCAAACCTCCCCAAATTTACACCACCTCTTCCCCCACCTCCCCCAGCATGAATCCGGTCTTCGTTTTCCTCAAATAATCTCCAAAGCTTTCGAATATTGAATCAAAGTTTTGAGTCAAAACCAAAACCATGCCAAACCGCTCCAAACTCACACCATAGCATCCCTAGACCTCCCTCATACCCCTACCAACCTTAGCCCGGTTCGAATCTAACTATAACCAGTCAAGCCCCAAATTGAGCCTTCAAGAACCCTAGAATTCGAAAATTAGGGATTTTGTCCGAATTAAAAGTAATTGAAGTCAATAGACTTTAATTGGATTGTTTTTCGTTTGAAAAACACTTCAATTAAAGTCCGTTTACTTCAAAAATGCAAGCTCAAGTCCATTGGGACCGGGTCTATTCAATTCCGATTTCTTTCGAGGTAATGTTCTTTTTCCATTTATTTCAATTTGTATTTGTATTTGTTTAGTTTTAGTTCGATTAAATTCTTCTCGATTGTTGTTGGCCGTCCCTGTTCATTCTTTCTTTCTCGAAGACCCTTTGTTTGGTCAATTCTAATCTTGTGTTGTTTGTTTGATCACGAACGTTGTCGAATACGTGTTCGCGTCGATTAGCGTGGTCGAACAATTAACTTTGTATTCCCCGGCATTGACCGAGAGTTCTTGATTCACTGTTTTTGCGATTGTTTGGTTATCAATTGTACATGTCATAATCGTTTAATTAAATGTTTGTCGATTAGTTTCGTAGGTCTTTTGTTATCACTGTTGGATAGAAATTGATCCATATTTGTGCCCATAAATCACTGTTGGACAGAATTTGGGTTGCCTATGATGTTTGTTTAGCTGTTAATCCATTTAAGTGTTCATAAACTAAGCCTTAGAGTGCAATGACATGGAATGAGTTGTTGAGACTGCTGGACAACAGTATATTCCAGTGATTTTTTGCCTTTAAGAATTGTTTAATTAGTAGAACCCACACTTATACAACCTTAAGTAGCTGTCAGGGAATATTTTGGTCAGAAATTAGTTTGTTAAATTCTTTTGAATGTTCTTAAGAGCTGGAAAATGAAAACACATGGGGGGAGTGATTGAAAGGCTAAAATAAGCATGTGCCAGGCAATGAGATGTGTTTTTAGCTTAGTTTACAGGGCTACCTGGCTTCTTTTTAGCTATAAAAAACAGACACACACAGAGAGATATGAACTGACTTGGAGGACACTGGCAGAAGAGAGGACTCACACAGATACTTACTGGAAAAAGGAAGGCATAACAGTTTTACACACATACACACACAGAGAGAAAGGTTTGCTGGAAGAATACTGAAAACAGAAAGAGCAAGGAGAGAGTTCTTTCCAGTCTTTGAAATCAAAGATAGTTTGAAAGGAGAAACTGTTCCATTAATCTTTTTCTTGAGTCTGCCTTCCATTTGAGGATCAAACTTCAGTTTTCTATAAGCCTTTTTAAAGATTAGTCTTGTGAGTAGAAACAATCGAAATTATCCTGTTTCTGGCCCTATAGTTAAAACTCAAAACACTGGTTTGTTTGTGAAGTATAGCTTGCTTGGCCGTATAGTTTTCAAACTGGTTTCGAGTTTTGCTGGGTTGCTTTCTCTGTGCTACTGCTGGGACTGCTGTTGTTTTGCTATCTGTTTGGGCTGCTAGTGATCTTTTCCTACTTCATTTCTGTTGTCCAAATCCAGGTACACATCTTTTGGATTTGTCCATTCTTGTATCAGAAGTGAATTGAAAAGCTGTTCCTTGAATCCATTTAGTTGAAGATGTTACCTAAATGATCCTATTTAGCTAATTATCAAGCTAAAACTGTTAGCAAAAAATAGATATTGTATAGCTATTTATTTAAAGATTAGGAAATGCATATAGTCTTGTATGTCTACTTAGCTTTTGCCTCAGCATGTACGAATTGAAACAAAATCCGCTTGTAATGTTTATCATTGTAAACTTGGTTTATTTTGGACAATTGATAAAAATAGACATTAGTTTTCATTTATGCTTAATTAATTTCTATTTTTGTTAATATATGTTCGAGACTCGTGTAAGTTAAAACTAACCAATTCGTATTGGAATTCCTTCTGACATTTTATAAGCAATTGGTTAAAGTCAAGTAACTTAAGCATATTTAAAGTGTTAGTTTGATTAAGTTTAGCTATTAACATAAGATGTTTGGAATCATTTCAGAGTTTTTCTTCATTTGATTCTCCCTTGAAATTTATTTGTACTTAAGCAAACAAGATAAGTTAGCCTAGGCTTTAGATGTCAATGTTAGGTCGATTTTAATCGCATAGTCTTGATCTCGCTAATTAGCATCGGATTAAGGATAGTAAACAATCTTACTTTTAATAATTGGATCAAGGTGAATTATTTCTATTTCGCATATTTTGATTGATTTTCCGTTAGTTTATATCTTTTCATTCAATGTCCAGCCATAAGTCAAAAGCTAGGAAATAATACATCATTTGGTACGACTCTTTAATTGGAAATAATTCTAAGGGATACGCTGTTAAATAAATTGATCTTTTTTTTTTTGGTTTAATTTTACAATGGCTTTAAATTGGCATAGTTTCAAATAAGTAATCCGAAATTTTTATTTATTCACCTATCTGTTAAAGTCCGAATCTATGTTGTAATTAGTCTTTCTTTTGGTATGGTTTTAAACTAATAGAGCGGTTTAAAGTTAATTAGAGCATATAATTTATAATCATGTATAAAAATCAGGAAATTTTAGCCATTTATAATAATTGAAGCGGCCGTGCTAGAACCACGGGATCCTGGGGGTGCCTAACACCTTCCCTCGGGTCAACAGAATTCCTTACTTAGAATTTCTGGTTCGCAGACTTCATTTGGAAAGTCAAAAATTTCCTCGTTTCGGGATTTAAATAAATCGGTGACTTGGGACACCTTAATTTATTCCAAGTGGCGACTCTGAAATAAATAGAATAATCCCGTTTCGAATATTGTCACTTAAATTGGAAAAACTCCCTTACGCTTCTACCCCCGGGTAGTGGGCGCGCCAAAAGGAGGTGTGACAGACCTGGTTCGGTCGCGAAGCAATTTGGCCAATTTTCCTCTTTCGCGGTCATGACCAACACATAGCGAACGTGGTACTTTTACTCAGACAGGCCTTTACGATCGTGTTCCCCCTATTGCGAACGCGATGAATTAAATCCACTGAAGCTCAACCACTCATTTTCTTCTATGCTAATGCGACTACACTCCTACGATCGCGATGCACAGGTGCCCAGCCCTTCACGAATGCGGGGCCTGCCTCGCTAACGTGAAGGCTAAATTTCCAACTTCCTCAACTGACACTTCGCGAACGCGAGGACCCTCTCGCGAACGCGAAGGTCATTTTTCTGTAGCACTGACCTGCAATTTTCTACAGGTTCCAATTTCATGGAATGGCCCGATTGACCACCTGAAACTCACTCGAGGCCTCTACGACCTCAACCAAAGGCACTAACACGTCTTATAACCTCATTCGAACTTGTTCCAACCTCCAGAACGATCAAAACAACATCAAAACACAAAATTCACATCGAATTCTAGCCTAAGAATTCAAAAAATTTCAAATTATGCTTTTGATAAAAAAAACAACCAAACCACATCCGGATGACCTGAAATTTTGCACACATATCCCAAATGACACAACGGAACTACTATAACTCTCGAAATTTCATTACGACCCTCCGATCAAAATCTCACTATCGAATCGGAAACTTTAAAAGTTCAACTTTTGGCATTTCAAGCTTAAATTAGCTACGGAGCTCAAAAACAGAATCCGAACATGCTCCTAACCCCAAAATCACCCAACAAAGCTAACAGACCCATCAAATTTTCATTCCGAGGCTATTTTAATACTATTCCGACTACGGTCAACCTTTCAACACTTAAGCTCTCATTCAGGGACTAAGTGCCCAAAAACTCTCCAAAACTTAAAACTGAACATTCCGACAAATCAAAATAGCAGAAATAAATACGGGTAAGAAATTAATAGGGAATCGAGGTGTTAATTATTAAGACGATCGGTCGGGTCGTCACATCCTCCTACACTTAAATATTTCTTTATCCTCAAACGAACATGGAGACATACCTGAAGTAGTAAAAAGATTTGGGTAACGTCTGCGTATATCCTGCTCGGTCTCCCAGGTCGCCTCCTCGACTGGTTGACCCCGCCACTAAACCTTCACTGATGCAATGTTCTTGTACCTCAATTTCTTATGTTGCCTGTCCAATATTCTCACTGGCTCCTCAACATAAAATATACCATTGTCCAAGTGCACTGAAATAAAATCCAACACGTGCGACGGATCACCGTGATACCTTCGGAGCATCAAAATATGAAATATCGGATAACTCCTGGCATGCTGGGAGGTAATGCAAGCTCATAAGCAATCCCCACAACGTGCCTCAATATCTCAAAAGGGTCAATAAACCTCAGACTAAACTTCTCTTTCTTTCCAAATCTCATAACGCCCTTCATAGGCAAAACCCGAAGCAAAACTTGCTCTCCAACCATATAGAAAACATCACGAACCTTCCGGTTCGTATAGCTCTTCTATCTAGACTAGGCCATACAGAGTGTATAGGGGTTCATTTGGTTCAAATGTGTTGTTAGATAATATGCGTATAGGATGTGCTTTGGTTCAAATATATTTTGCTTGCTTTACTTTTACACAATTATAAACCATGTCTATAGGATCTGAATCAATTGTAATAATTAGAGATCATGCATATAGGATCTAAATCAGTTTTAATAGAGCTCATGCCTATATGATTTAAATCAATTTTAATAGAGATCTTGCTTATAGGATCTAAATCAGTTTTAATAGAGACCATGATTATAGGATCTAAAATCAGTCTAACTTTAACTCACGCCCATAAGTTCTGAATCAGATTAACCAACCTACTCGCTGTGTTAGTTTACATCACTAGAAAACATACCTATAAGATTCGAATTGCACGTTTAAAATCGTTTACTATTTTACTGCATTTTTATCCATGATTAGATACCATGCTCATAGGACGTCATTACTATACACCTAGGCAACCCAGTAGGGCGACCAAAATTCTGCAAATTGTAAAACTACCCCTTGTAATTTGTGACTGCTCATATTCAACAAGAAAACTGAATAGGTCTTTGATACTTTGGTCTTAACTCAATACTATATATTCACTGTTCACCTAGATATCATGTTCTAGAGTTCCTCTTAAATATCAAAAAAATTGTTGTTTGAGACATCCATTTACTTGTTCTATTTGTAGAGGTAAAATGTGAGCCTTTAATTGTTCTCTCTTTAATATAGTCCTAATTATTTTAGTTGACGCCTAGATTTTTCTCCTTTAAGTACCTTAGGATGGTCTAGAACTATCTAAATTAGAGGTTCTTAATATCACCAAGACCACAAGGAAGGGACAGGTAATGCACGCATAGGATATCTTTCAAGGTTGCTAGAACGCTTTAGGCTATGACCAAGGGGAGGGAAGGATATGATGACTACGTGATAATGTCATGTGTAGCCCCTCATTGAGGAGTGATTATCGAGCATTGTGTGGGTATGATCATGTAGGCTAACCAATACCTTCCCCTCAAGGTTATTTCGAGCCCTTACCCTAATCTCTGGTAATGCAAGCAGTTTCATGAGTTAACCGCTTTAATTAGGTGCCCTAACGCACCATAATCCGTTAGGTGGCGACTCTTCAAATACCCAATTCCCAAAAGGAAATGAGTTGTTCCCAATGAATGTCAAAATCTGGACTCTGCCAGAAAAAGGGGACGCAATAAGGACCATTGATAAAAATATAATGGTGAATATAAATGTTAAATTCCTTGTAACGGGCAACGTACTTAATGCTGTAGAATATTTTCCATTGAATGTTATCGAAAAAAAAATACTTATTACATCCTTACGAGAGTTATTATTTCCGATAACAGACGAAACAATTACCTTCGGTCCTGATTACCGCCGTTTTAGGTTCCACGTATCGCTCTTTTGAGCGACCACGTAGCACTGCATATTTTATCCTATATATCCATATTTTAGATCCCTCTGTAATATCACTCTTTGCATGCGCTTCTTTTTTATTGATATGGAGTACTTTTTTCACCCATATGCACATGTTCCTTTGCATTACAAGTTTCCATACAAAAGTATGAATTAGCTATCATTCACAAATCAAATAAGGTAAGCGGTTTCTTTTGTTAGAAAATGGAGTTACAAGTTCCAATGCAACGATATGAACCAGCTATCCTTCACAAATATAATAAGTTAAGCGGTTTTCTCTCATATTTGTTAGAAAATACTCCCTCCGGTCCAAAATAAGTGATGTTTTGGCTATTTTTTTGTGGTCCAAAATAAGTGATGTTTTCGGATTTCAAAAATGACTTTATGATGTTTTTCCTATATTGTCCTTGAAGTAAATAGTATTGGAATGTGTTAGGAGTATTTATGTGAGATAGTAAGGTTAAAATGGTCAATTCTATTGCTAATAAATGCTAAAAGGTGATTTTCTTAATATGTGTGCAAACACCCAAAACATCACTTATTTTGGACCGGAGGGAGTACAGTTACAAGTTTCCATGAAAACAACATGGATGCACCAAACAGTCTTTAGCCCAATGTTTTCCTAAGTTGACTGGTTAAAGATTTAAATTTAATAAATTCAAAATTTTATTTTTATTTAATTAATTAGAGTCTAGTTAGTGTATTTAGCAATTTATCTTTAGTCAATAAAGATAAATATAAGTCACTTTTGTCACATATGTCGTACCATTTAAAAAAACTTAGGAAATAATAGTCGTTTGTATGTTTCTTTTTTTTTTTTTTTGCAAAAATTATTGGTTAAAACAATTATCGGCGTTTTGTGTTAAAGGAAACAAATCCTCGTATGCATGTTTTATTGATCATCCTTGAGCCCTGGATCAGCTAACATCTATGGTAGTAAATTCTGTCCAAACAAGTCTTAACGAACAAGAACTTCCAGGAGGAAATTAAAATAGAGTAAGATCTAACAAACCTCCTCTAATTGCAGATGCTTGAGTACACTTTTGGATATATATATATATATATATATATATATATATATATATATATATATATATATATATATATATATATATATATATATATGTTTCATCATCAGAATTTAGTGCTTATTAAAACTTATAGATCAAGATATATGGTGGGTGCAATATAATATATATGTATTTTCATTTTACTTATTCTAATACGTTCTTTCAACTAAATCTTCTGCTTTATTCAACTGAATAACATCCTCTTCCATCAACTATATATCCATAAAAACATTAGACAACAGTTTCAGCTAAATTTAGCAGCTTCTAGAAAGTTTTCGTAATTCCACCCTGATGAAGTACGGCCTATAACGAACATCTAAAAATTCTAACTAATCAAACAAATATAATAACGGTAAACAAGAACCTCCAATAGGAAATTCTACTTGTTAATGGAAAAACTAAATCTATCTAGCTGCTGGATTAAGTTCTAATTATATTTGTCTAACGTAACGTAGAAGTAGAGGCATATCTAGAATCTATGGGTTCAATTTTCATACCATATATTTTGCCCAACATATCATTAAATGTGTAAAACTAATAAATTTTGAACTCATTAAATTAGGGGATTGTAACACATATAACCTGTCAAATTAAATACGATGTTTACTATTCTAGTCAGTATACAAAGATTATACATTAATTACATATATGGGTGTATATAAGTCGGGTTGGTTCGGATTGTCTAATTACCAAATCAAACCAATTGTATCAGGTTATTAAATCTATATACCAAACCAAACTAATAAAATTCAGGTTTTTTAATCTCGAATTTTTTGGATTTTTTTCATTAAGTCTTCATAGCATAAAACGTAAAATTTGTGCTCCAAATATTTCTTTAATCCTAGCAAGATAGAACTATATAAGATGTTCTTCAATAAAATAACATAAATATGAGATAAGTCATGGCATTGTACTAAAATATTCAACAATAAAGATAATAAAATCGCATAAAATAAATATTATTAATAACCCATAATGAAAACAAACATAACTTAAAATTACGAAGTACTATTATTTACATGACTAACGACTAAAAGAAAAATAAGTTATATATATAGTACATGCTATCTAAACCATGTAAAAACTAAAAAAATAGATATCCAACACTATTTTCATTTATAGTACAATTGAATTGAATGTCTTTTATTAGCATTAGTATTAATTTGATTATAGTTAGGATTTATTTGAGTTACTAACATTTATGGACTATAAAATTTATTGGAGCATCCAAAATTTATAAGCCCAAGCTAGAAATAATATGCTAAAAGATAAAACTATGAACAGCTCAAGAAATATTTATAAACTACACTATAATAAATATTTTTCATATTTAAATATATTCAAAACTTCTATACAAGTAATGTCGGGTTGGTTAGGTTTCGGTTTGATTTTTTTTAGTTAAAACCAAAGCAAAAAAATATGATCGGGTTTTTATTTCCAACATCAAACCAAATCATAGTTGAGTTTTTTTTCTCGGTTTGACTCGAATTATCGGGTTGGTGCGGTTTATCGATTTTATTTGTACTCCTCTAAATTATATCTATATTACATATCAGTCGGCTTATTTTTAATGTAAGAAATTAAGTGTGCGGCTATTTGTAATTATACACCTCCCATACTATGTAATTTTTCAGATTTTCTTTTCATGCAGGCATACCCAAAATCTGTGTCCATCTTACCTCTTCTTTTCTTAAATAATTCTTTTCCACTTTCTAATTATTCTCTCAACTGAATTTCTTGCTTTACGCAACTAAATAACCTCAACTTGTATCAACTTCCCATAAAATCTTTAGCTTTCAGGAAATATGCATGGTCCAGCCAAATTTAGTAAACCACCACTTTCTAACTTAAATTCCCACCTGGTATCAAGTATTACTATTTTTAGCAAGTCTCTCTATGCTCGACTCACTATAAATATTCGCCCAAACAAGTGACCAATAACATATAACCTATCACAGCTTTTATTTCACTACAAAAACTACATATATATTTGTCAATTAAATTCATAATGGCTTGTTTTCAACGAATGAATTATTGTACTTTTGTGCTCTTCCTCTTGTCCCTAACTCTTGCATGTGATGCTAGGGTTCTACTTGACAATGCAAATAATGAAGGTTTTGTTGTAGTCAATGGTGCACATTTTGAACTAAATGGATCACCTTTTCTATTCAATGGTTTCAATTCCTACTGGCTAATGCATGCTGCTGCTGAGCCTAGTGAGAGATACAAGGTTACTGAAGTCCTCCAAGAAGCTTCTTCTTCGGGGCTTTCTGTATGTCGGACTTGGGCTTTTAGTGATGGAGGTGATAGGGCACTACAACTTTCCCCTGGTGTTTATGATGAACGTGTTTTTCAGGTATTCTTTTTTGCTCAAATTTATATGACATTGTTTCATTTTTGGTCTGTTAAAAAAGAATGACATATTCTTATACTACATTAGGAAACTCTTTAATTTTGAAGTTTTTCCTTAGTCATAGAAAACTATGTCTTACTCCCTCCGGTCCAAAATAAGTGATTTTTTGGCCTTTTTTTTGTGGTCCAAAATAAGCGATAGTGTTAGAATATGTGTTAGCAGTGTTTATGTGAGATAATAAGGTTAAAATGGTCAATTCTATAGCTAATTAATGCTAAAAGGTGACTTTCTTAATATGTGTGAAAACATCCAAAAAATTACTTATTTTGGAGTAGATGGAGTATTAAATAAAGATCACAAGTTCAAGTAATTTTAATTTTTGCCAATTTCTTTCTCAAACGTATAATCCCGGCCAAACATAACCATACAATATAAAACAATTAGATATTTTTATAAGAGGCAAAATTTTCTCTTCGATCGAGTACTAATACTATGTCAAATATGCCATTGTTTTTACATATAGTAATCTTAAGGTAGATTTTAGTTTGTTGTTAATATTAACGAGTGTATTTTGTGGAATGTAGGGTTTGGATTTTGTTATATCGGAGGCAAAGAAGTACGGAGTTCGCTTAATCTTGAGCTTCGTAAACAACTACAATGACTTTGGAGGAAAAGCTCAATATGCTCAATGGGCACGAAATGTTGGAGCTCAGATAAACGGCGAGGATGATTTCTACACTCATTCTATGATTAAAGATTATTACAAGAATCACATTAAGGTAACAAAAACCTAGATCTCATTAAAAATATTTTTCTTTTTTTTTTTTTAACATTTTCTCATGCATGCAAATTTTAGGCCAATGTTATATAAGCCGTTGGTATGTAATTCATAATTCTTTGTTAATTGTTGCAGAAAGTTGTTACTAGGTTCAATACCATTACTGGAATGGATTACAAAGATGATTCAACTATCATGGCTTGGGAACTAATGAATGAGCCCCGCAACCAAGCTGATTATTCTGGAAATACTATTAACGTAAGACTATAAATTAAAGAGAGTCTTTCTAGTATATATTTCTCAACTACTGATAATTAAATTTCAGGAATCTGATAACTCATTTATAAAATACTGCAGGCGTGGGTTCAAGAAATGGCAAGTTTTGTGAAATCTTTAGACAACAAACACTTGCTGGAGATAGGAATGGAGGGATTTTATGGTGACTCAATGCCAGATAGGAAGTCAGTTAATCCTGGTTACCAAGTTGGGACAGACTTCATCAGTAACCATTTAATCAAAGAGATTGATTTTGCCACTATTCATGCATACACCGACCAATGGTATATATATTACGTACCCTACGTTTTAATTTCTTCATAATTCATATGGTGGGTGTTTCAGAGTTAAACTGGAATTCCGCCCGCCGTGCCTATATTTTTGTCTGTCATGGCCGAAGCCCAACAACGTGGGACGGAGCCAGAACTGGATCTCCTAATATTTGTCTGAAACTTCAAATATGTCCTAAGGAACCATAGTTATCGCCCCGTCATGACCAAAATACTTGTTAACAGTCCAAAGAGACTAACTGATAATAATTAAAATAAGATTACAATATACTATTATTTACATGAAAGTAAAAGTGAACTCCCGATTTAAATTTGATGGGTTCAATCTTTAAAGTTTTTAACGCTGATCATACATAATAATTTCAAAATTATGGATTTAGAATTTAATATATTCAATGAAGGCAATAAATATAGGGTGGTTGTTAAAAAGTGTATTGGACTTGGAAAGATAATTTTAAACTAACTGGTCAATAAATTCGAAGGTTATATTTTTCGTTTTTCTATCTGTGAAAGATAAATCTGAAAACATAGGATATAATCCAACTTCTTGTTATGACCTTTGGAGTAGCGGAGGTATCACGTAGTACTACACATCACATTAATTTTATAATAATATCCCTTCGTCTAAAAAAATCTAGAAACATGCTTATTATATCACCCATATGCTATGCATGTCATCTGAAACCCTCTCTACCCAAAAAGTAGAGTAAAGGTCTGCGTACATACTATTATTTCCAGATCCTACTTGTGGGATCATACTGAATTTGTTATTGTTGTTGCTACATGTTATGCATATATTAGTGATCTTTTACTGTATTTAACACAAACTCAAATTCAAATATTTATAGGTTATCTGGTCAAAATGATGATGCTCAAATGGCATTCATGCAAAGATGGATGACAAGTCATTGGCAAGATGCTAAAAACATACTAAGAAAACCATTGGTATTAGCTGAATTTGGAAAGTCAAGCAAAGATCCAGGATTTAGTCAAAATGCACGAGACACATTCATGAGCACTATATATAGAAACATTTATAGTTTCGCTAAAGACGGAGGAACAATGGGAGGAAGTTTAATATGGCAATTAATGGCACAAGGAATGGAGAATTATGACGATGGTTATTGCATTATATTGGCAGAAAATCAATCAACTGCTGGAATTATTACAGGCCAGTCTCATGCCATGACTGCCTTGGCTCATTTGGTTCGAGCGTAGGAAGAAAAGAATTAGTTCCATGGGAGATTCTTGGATAACATTTATTGTTTCAGATTTATAAATTAATTAAGAAGACCTAGTGATGACTTCAGGATATGTAGGTCCATTAATATTTTAGTCATAATTGAAATTTACATTACCAAAAATGTGAAGTTCATTTACCTCAAGTATATGTAATAGCATTATTACTTGGAAAAAAAATTAGATTTGGTAATCCTTAGTATCAATTAGTATATTCAAGCTTGTGATTTTACAATCCTAAGTTATTATATTAATCCCGATCTTACTAACAATATCCGGATGACATTAATTAATAATCCGTCACAGAGACAACACTTTCAACAATAAGAGAATTAATTAAGAAAATGCTAAATTGTAGTGACAGGGAGTTGAACATGCAATCTAAAACATTATATTATTATGTGATCATTGTTCATCAACGACGGAAGCCTTCAAACGAATAAGTTAGAAGAATGAAATCTTGGCACAAGAGAAAATAAAATTTATGGAGCAAGTGAAGGTACTAGATCCAGAGAATGCAAGCATTAAAATTTGGTTTAACACAATCTCAGATTCAAGTTATTTCTCAACAAGACACAGAGATAAGTAGTCCAAAATAGAGTTGTCCATCTCAAGAAAAAATGGATGAGAAGAGTGTGCATTTCCCAATGAATCCAGCAAAATCTACTGTATCGGATAATGATACAGTTAGTCCAGAATCGGAGCTAGTCTTATAGGTGCGGGTTCGGCTGAACCCAATCACTTTCACTTATACAATGTATTTATACTAAGAAATTCATTAAATATGTACAAACATTTAATTGTGAACCCAGTAACTTAGACGATCTATCGGTTTCGAGACAAATTTAGAACCCATAAACTTTAAATTCTGGCTCCGCCTCTAAGCTAGTCCGGTTCATATATTCTGGCTCCGCCTCTAAGCTAGTCCGGTTCATATATATATATATATTGTGTCAAGTATTAAATAATTTATATGTTGTGCTAAGACGTCAGCTGGAATAATGAGATGTCATTAAAATGATCCGTTGCTTTGGCGGTTTTACTCGTTATCGGATAATTGGTATGATATCAAAACTAAAACAGCAGACTTTCTGCAAATTTGCCCACCGAATCGCCATGCTACTTCCATGTTCTAACTTCCAATGACGTACGAAATTATTTTACCTGATTTTCTCACCAATAGAGAATGAAATAAAATAAAATTTGACCTCTCACATTTTCATTTTTCCTGTATACACATTGTAACATGCATGCACACATTAACTGAGTTCAAAAGCTAACTCGTTCGATGAAAATTATTATTCAATAGCATATAAAGATACAACAGTTTATCCCTCAACTAATGTGGAATGTATAGGAGAGGTTGAAAATAATTAATCGTCTTGGAATTTCTCTAGACCAATTTAATGAACAATAGTAGTAACACAAAAATTGAATGAACATATTCTCTCCTTCTTCATGATTTTAGTTTTCCTTTTCAGTTGATAGGAAAAGGGGTTAAAGGTTACAAAGAGTTCAATGTGAGGAATTAGCCAATAGCTACATGTGGGCTATGTCAAGGTGATCTCTTTCAAACAAACAATTGACTCTGCGGTGCAAGCTAGCCACATGCAATGTACGCGTCAGCCATTTTCATAGGTTTTACCAGTCATATTTCCTTAGTCTCCTATGGATGTGTTCACCCATTTTCACGCTTCTTGCGATCACGAAATCCTTAGTTCTTTGATCCCACTACCACACAGGCCAATGAACTCTTATCGCTAATCCGAGAGTTAGCGAGAGGGTCTATATTCTAACAGTCAATATCGATTCACTATCCCTATCACATTTTATGTAGCACTTTCTTTTTTAGTCCGTCTCTAAAAGAATAAAACAATTTAAACTTCTAGTTTTACTCTTAATAAGATGATTTATATTCACATTAATATCTATGACTTTGTTTTGTATAACAAATTTCAAAAGCCTCTCATTCGTTCTTCTATGTTGTGTTTAAGTCAAACGTTGCCATGATAAAATGGGATGGACGAAGTATTTTGATTCTTTCACCCATTTTCACACTTCTTGCAACAACGAAATCCTTAGTCCACCCACTACTACACGGGCTGGTGTACCCTTATTGCTAACCCCAAAAGCCGGCAATAAGGGCTATACTTCAACGGTTAATCGACTCATTATTTCTGTCCTATTTTATGTAGCACACTTTTCGTTTTCTGTCTTTCGCTTAAAGAATGAAATAATTTACACCTTTATTTTACACTAAATAAGATAATTTATAGCCACATAACTATTTACGTCTTGTTTGTTTTGGATACAAATTTCAAAAGTCATTTATTACAACGACACTGCCACATAAAATGGTGTGGAGGAAATATTTTAGTTCTTTCATGCATATTTTATGGAGTTTCTGTTAGAGAACACTACTTCTGCTGTTTCTAACTAAGAATTTTCCAACTAAACACCATCGAATTCATTCCTGTTTCTCCTCCCAATTTCACATGCATACATATCCTCCTAAATTTCTCCAAGTTATAAGCTGATCATTTCAGCTTTTCTTGTCTTCAAATAATGAGGTAGTATTATTTTCTAAGTTATTCAACTATATTAAGGAGAGTTCTCAATTTCCCTATGAATTTATCATACTTAAATTTTAGGCACATGGATAAGCACATGTAAAGACATCACCTCTGTTTCATTTTTCAATTCTTTTGATTAATTTTTTATATATATCTTCCTTTTTTCCTTCAACTGAACTTTCAACTTCTGTCAGCTTTCCACAAAACCTTCAAACCAAATTAAAGATAAAAAAATTCGTTTTTGCCAAATATAGTAAACTCGCGCTATCAACTAGGATTTAATTCCCCCTGAAAATCCTCCTAAAATCTTCATCAACTTCTTTTTTTCTATTTTTAGTAAGGTTTCCTAGCTCTAAATAACTATAAATAGTCCTACAAACATCTATTGGGATACTCAAATCATTCTTCCCATTATAGAAACTATAGCAATACATATAGTTTTAAGAAAACTAATTAATGGCTTCTTTTACTAGAGCATTAAGCTCATTCTTTGCCCTCCTCCTCCTCCTAGCTATTGCAACAGAAGCTAGGAATCTTAATAAATTAGGATTTGTTAGAACAAAAGGAGCCCATTTTGTACTAAATGGATCACCATTTTTGTTTAATGGTTTCAACTCGTATTGGTTGATGCATGTTGCAGCTGACCCAACTCAGAGATACAAAGTCTCAGAGGTTTTTCAGGAAGCCTCTGCTGCTAGCCTTTCTGTATGCAGGACTTGGGCTTTTAGCGATGGAGGTGATACTGCATTGCAAATATCTCCTGGAGTTTACGATGAACGTGTTTTTCAGGTGAGCTTAAGTTCTATGCACTAACAGTATAACATGATATTTACATAATTAGATCATTTATGACAGTATAATTCTTCAAAAATAAAAGGGATCTTTAGCTGGATTTTCTGTTTATTTTTCTTAGTCAGTATACATAGATGATACACATATTATACATATATTACACAACTGTCCGTTGTAAACAACAACAATAACTACCCAGTATAGTCTCACAAAGTGGGTCTGGGGAGAGTAATATATAGACAGACCTTACCTCTAGCGGAAAGGGCAGAGAGGCTGTTTCCAATCGACAACTGTTTATTGTCTTTTGTTTAAATGGTTAAGTGGACGGTTATGTAGGTACTTCTACAATTTTTTATAGCTAGCATTAATTAGTATTCTAGTACACATGGTAAATCACACGTTATTATAACAGGTTAAATTACATATATACATTGTCGATGCATATAACTTATACGTAAATCTTTTTCAGGATAAGTTTCTTGTTTTCTTTACTATGTGATACTGTTATATTATACAATGGTTTATAACATGGATTAATTATTTGTGATAGGGATTGGATTTTGTGATATCGGAAGCAAAAAAGAATGGTATACGTTTAATATTGAGCTTTGTGAATAACTACAAAGATTTTGGAGGGAGAAATCAATATGCTCAATGGGGGAGAAATGCAGGAATTCAGATTAACAGTGATGATGAATTTTACACTCATCCAGTTCTTAAAGATTATTACAAGAACCATGTTAAGGTAGGGAAAAACATACCTTGACTGGTCGAATATAAAATTGTGGTGGATTTAGGGAGTATATTTTATATGGAACGATTAACTGATTTGTTATTTTTATTTTTTAAAAATATTTTGCTACAGAAAGTAGTGACAAGAGTCAATACCATGACTGGAATAGCATACAGGGATGACACTACAATAATGGCATGGGAACTTATGAATGAGCCTCGTTGCGATGCTGATTATTCTGGGAAAACAGTTCATGTGAGTAAAAACAGGCACAAAATTAATCATCTGTTCTGTTTTTATAGTAATGTCTCATGTTTTTTTTTTTTTTTTTTTTTTGCTGACTATATATGTGATGTGATTTTACAGGGATGGGTTCAAGAGATGGCTAGTTTTGTGAAATCATTAGACAGAAAACACTTGCTGGAGATAGGAATGGAAGGATTTTATGGCGACTCAATGCCTGAAAAAAAGCAATTTAATCCTGGTTACCAAGTTGGAACAGATTTCGTTAGCAGCAACCTTATTAGGGAGATTGATTTTGCCACTATACATGCATACACTGACCAATGGTAAATAAACATCTCTTTTATACCTCACATAATTAACTTACCTAAAGCAAAACAAAATGTTAATCAAACAACATTAAATAAATATAAAAGGGTGCACGAAGCAACTCGTGCTGAGGCAGGGTCCGGGGAAGGACTGCACCCAAGAGGGTGTAATGTAGGCAGAAATTTTCTTAAGGGTGTTCAAACTTAAAATATGTAAAAAAAAATAATCCAACAAAGGGTATTCAATACATATTATTTATCTCTAAAATCTAATATTTTACCTATATAAACAGTGTAGTTTTTCGATAAAGGGTGATCAGCTGACCACCCTTGCCTACATGTGCCTTCGCCCCTGAGCTTACCCTAATAAAATTACCAATGGCTGATTTCACAGTTTGAACATGTAACCTATATGTCACACCCAGAGACAACTTTTCAATATTATAGTACAAGATTTTGGTAATTGGTGAAAAAATGAATTTAAGCTGTTATTAAATAATAGGATAATGATAGAAATTTTTGTTTAATTTAACAGGTTGTCAGGACAAAGTGATGATGCTCAAGGAGTATTTATGCAAAGGTGGATGACAAGTCATTGGCAAGATTCAAGAACCATATTAAAGAAGCCATTGGTGCTAGCTGAATTTGGAAAATCAAGCAAAGATCCAGGATACAATCAAAATGTAAGAGACACATTCATGAGCTCAGTTTACAGAAATGTGTACAATTTTGCGAAAGCTGGAGGAACTATGGCAGGGAGCTTAATATGGCAACTGGTGGCACAAGACATGAGCAATTTTGACGATGGTTATTCAATTATCTTAGCACAAAATCCTTCAACTGCAGGACTCATTTCAGGCCAATCTCATGCAATGACAGCTTTGGCTCATTTGGTTAATAGCCCCAATCTTCATCATTTTAGCCAGTCAAATGAAGTTCCTATCCATGGCCATCATCCATTAGGTGTTGGACATCATCCATTGGGAGTGGGACATCATCGTTTTGGTCGATGAGATCATCCAAATAAAGCAGTTCCATGTAGGGGTTTGCACAAATGGCACTTTTTGGCCACTATTTAAATGATGTCTCCTGCTAGTTCACTGGGCTATATTTGTGCAATTAGCTAACGGGGAGAGAATTTAAAGAGTGGCCCAAAAAAAGACCATACGGTGCAAATAATCTGTTGCATGGAATGCTGTTTAGTTTAATTAGATGATTTTTAGGTCCGAATTATTTTTAAGCTATCTAGTTTCAACTCTTTTTGTTGATTCGGTTAATATTCCTGAGTACTTCTATGGTTAATCTGTAATATTGCAACCTAAAAGTCTCATTTGTAATCGCATTAGTAGAAGTTAATATTTTGCTTACATTTCTACACGCTTGTTAAAGGAGTAAATTTATTTCATGATTCTGTTATTTTAGTTTGATGCTATATGGAATTCAGAACTTAAACGTTTGAAGTTTAGTGTAGGTGTAATTTTAATCATATATACAATAACAAAAGTTAAATATATAAACACATGCGACAACGCCTTTAAATCACTAATTTCTACTGACATAATGAGAAGCATAGCAACATTATAAAAAACTACGTAACATTAATTACACGTTGATGCAACTAGAGCCGTCAATATGAGATTATTCTGTTGGGCCAGCCCAATTCAGTTGGTAATTTAGCAAGGCTGGGCTAAAATTATTGGAGCCTATTTATGAATGGGGCTTTTAAGCCCGACATGAAAAAGCCCATGGCCTGTGAGGTTTAACTGAGGCTGGGCTGGGCTGGCCCGTGGGCCTAATAAAAATAAGTATTTAAAATATAAAATTTAAATTATATGATATAAAAAATATCACAAGCTTAAAATTTATTAAGCACGTCGTATTAAAAGATCAAAGTCTTAAAACGTTAATTAATTTTAAAAATTTAATTATTTTTAATATTTAACTAACTAATATTGCATACAAATTATAAATGTAAGTGAAAGTGAAGATGTTAAGACAACCTTCTCACAAGCGGATTCAAATGTGATTGATGAAGATGATGTGTTGGATTTCCCATAAGCGTAATGGACGTTCTCTTGAATAGTTTATTTTGAGTTTTGATTTTTAGTGAATAAAATATAGTCTTGTTCTTTTACTTTTTTTGTTTATTGTGATATATTGGTACAATATAAGTATTAGATTTTCTAAAATTTTTCCAATAAGTTTTTTTAGCTTTTAAATATTTATCTTTTTTAAGTTAGAATTTAAAGAAAAATATAAAATTATATATTTTAAAGAAGATGGTTGGCCCGTGGGGGCCCGCAACCCACATAGGCCTGGAGTAGGTTGGTCATTATAAGGCCCATCAAAATAGTGGGGTAGCCCAGCCAGTATGTCAATTGCTAAAGTCCACAGGGGCTGGGCTGGGCTAGCTTGGGCCCGCCCATATTGATAGTTCTAGATGCAACTTAAACTTAAGACAATGGCAGTTCGGTGTACAAAATATTCTGCGTTTATGTAGGGTTCAAGAAGAGTCGTATCTTAGAGGTGTATTGTAAGCAGCCTACTGCGATATTAGTGACTGATTCACTGCTCGAACACGTGACTATAGGTCTAATTACGACAACTTAACGGTTGTTCCAAAATTTTAATTCTTAAGACTTCCATTTGTACTACTGTAAAATACTCCCTCCGGTCCAAAATAAGTAATTTTTTGGATGTTTTCACACATATTAAGAAAGTCACTTTTTAGCATTAATTAGCAATAGAATTGTCCATTTTAACCTTACTATCTCACATAAACACTCCTAACACATATTCCAATACTATTTACTCCAAGGACAATGTAGGAAAAATATCATTAAGTCATTCTTGAAATTCGAAAAAAACACTTATTTTGGACCACAAAAAAAATGCCAAAAAATTACTTATTTTGGACCAGAGAGAGTAATGACTTAAACACAAGTATATAGGCGTCATTAATAGTTAGGGGAGTATCTAGGCCTAAGTGTATGGGTTCACGTGAACCTATACTCCTAACTATAAACCATGTGTAATTATGTTATACTTTTTCAAAATTACTTAAATATATGTGAGTGCACCTATGCTCAAAGACTCATATGGTGCAATAATTATTGGGTGCACCTCTACGAGTAAAATTGGTGGCTCAAATCCCGCTTCAGATGGACTTATTTTCGTTACATGACATTGATATATATGTTGAAAATCACCAAATATTTTAAAACTGGCATTGATATATAATTTTTAAAATATAGTGAGTTCATGGTAAGAAACTAAAGTAAAACATTTGATTCTAAATTCACCGTAGTAAACTTATAGTGACTTGTGCCAAGTGTCATCTACGTACTGGGCACCCCCTATAGGTATCAAAACAAGCCAATTCTTTTTGTTAGTTTGAAAAAGATAAAGTACTACCTATTATTTAAAATAACTTTAGATAAAAAGGAAATGAAAAGGATGACACAGGTACTGGGAAAATAATCATAGGATAACGAAAATCTATGGCATATAGCCATAAATCAGCAAATCCAAATACTAGTAGGATTATATTTCATGTGTTAGTTATAGTTGATGATGCAAATAAAGAGCCATCTTTCTGTTGATGTCACGATTCCAAGTGGTATTCCCTTGCAGTGTCTAATTCAGAAATATTTGAAGAGTTTTCAGATTTAAAAAAGTAAAAATAATTTTTGCCAAAGAATATTTAATAAATATTTATATATTTAAATTAATATTGTACTTATATATGTAATCTATATATTATTAAAAGCAAAGAAAAAAGCCCTCTCATTAAGCCACGTGGCTGCTTCAGAAAAAGCCATGTGGCATAGTTAGTTATTAAATTAGTTATTTAGTTAATAATTAATTATTGATTATTCTTTTTAAATTTAAATCTATCTATATATTATTAAAAGCAAAGGAAAATGCCCTCTCATTAAGCCACGTGGCAGCTTCAGAAAAAGCCACGTGGCATAGTTAGTTATTAAATTAGCTATTTAGTTAATAATTAATTATTGATTATTCTTTTTAAATTTAAATATATCTAAAAAACAAAAATAAAAAACTACCATATATATATATATATATATATATATATATATATATATATATATATATATATATAAAAAACTACCATATATATATATATTGTTTACTTTAATTACATTAATAAATATAGATATCTTATAATTAATTAACTATAATAAAAAACTATATAAAAATAAAAATATAAAAATATATCTATATCTATATCCATCTATATCTATATCTATATCTATATACTATTAAAAGGAGAGAAAAAATCTCTCTCATTAAGCCATGTGGCAGCTTCAGAAAAAGCCACGTGACATAATTAGTTATTAAATTAGTTAATAATTAATTATCGGTTATTCTTTTTGAATTTAAATATATCTAAAAACAAATATAAAAAACTACCATATAATAAATATAGATATCTTATATATATATATATATATATATATATATATATATATATATATATATATATATCTTATAATTAATCAACTATAATAAAAAACTATATAAAAATGAAAATATATAAATATATCTATATCTACCCATTCAAATTGGGTGAGAGTAGTTCCACGTTGTTGTTTTTAAATTATTTTAAAATAAAAAAGCAAAAAAAAAATCTACAAAAAACGAAAAAAAGAGAAGGAAAATTACCCATTCAAATCGGAGAAGTAGTTTCAAGTTGGAGTTTAAAATAAACGAAAAAAGAGAAGAAAAACTGCCCATTTAAACCGGGAAGTAGTTTCAAGTTGGAGTTTTAAAATAAAAATAAATATATTATAATTAACTATAATAAAAAAAATATAAATATATAAAAATAATAACTACTCATTCAAATTGGGTGGCGGTAGTTTCAAGTTGCAGTTTTTAAAGTATTTTAAAATAAAAAAGCAAAAAAAGAAGTCTATAAAATACGAAAACAAGAGAAGAAAATCTATATATTATTAAAAGGAGAGAAAAAAACCATCTCCTTAAGTCAAGTGACAGCTTCAGAAAAAGCCACATGGCATAGTAATTATTAAATAATTATTTATTGGTTATTCTTTGATAATAGACCAAGAAATATTAAAAAGATGAAAAAAAAACAATAATTGGGCCCGTGCTTCGCACGGGCACATCATCTAGTATTAATAAATATAGTTATCTTATAATTAATTAACTATAATAAAAACTATATAAAATATGAAAATATAAATATACAATAAATAACTACCCATTCAAATTTGGTGAGTGTAGTTTCAAGTTGGAGTTTTTAAATTATTTTAAAATAATAAAGCAAAAATAATAATATAAAAAACAAAAAAAAGAGAAGAAAAACTACCCTTTCAAATCGGGAAGTAGTTTCAAGTTGGAGTTTTAAAATAAAAATAGTTATCTTATAATGAACTATAATAAAAAAACAAAAATATAAATATATGGAAAAATAACTACCCATTTAAATTGGGTGGGAGTAGTTTCAAGTTGCAGTTTTTAAATTATTTTAAAATAAAAAAAAAACAGAAAACAAAGCTATAGAAAATGAAAAAAAGAGAAGAAAAACTATCCATTCAAATTGGGGAGTAGTTTCAAGTTGGAGTTTTAAAATAATTTTGATATAAAAAACAAAATTAAAAAATAGTAAATTACCAATTCAAATTGGGGAGTAATTTTAGGTTTCAAGTTCGAAACCCACCGGGTGCAAATAATTTCTGAAAGCCATCGGACTGGGTATAAGTTGAATTAACCGTGGTGCACTTGCGGAAAACTCACTGCCGACGGCCTGTGCACCCCAGGGATTAGTTGGGGCTCGAAGAGACTTAGACACCTGGTGCAAAATCAAAAAAATTGGGGTGTAATTTTAAGTTGGAGTTTTAAAATTATTTGAAAATAAAAAAAAGCAAAAATAAAGAAACAATAAACTTCAGAGAATTTTTTTAAATAACATAATATGCTAATGAACTTTCTATTAACAATGTAATAGTATTAATATTGGAAGATATAATTCAGAAAACTTAACAACAATGTTGCGCTGCCTGTATAAATCTCATTAGTTTAACATAGATTTTATTCACTAAAATTGTAATAATATTATATTATTAAGAAAAACAAAATAAACTTTAAAATAAAAATATTTCAATAGTGATATATTATATATATCTTCTCACATATTAAAAAAAGAAAGCGAATACTAAATATTGTTTAATATAATAAAGAAAAACAGAACAAAAAAGTTATTCACTGGCTATATAAATACCTTTGATTCAATAGAGATTTTATTATTGGTATATCGTATTAACAAACAAGATGATAATTGCATTTTATTAAAGAAATATGATCTAATAGAATCAAACAAGTCTGATCATAATTTAATTTAATTAATTTTTTTAAAATTGACCGCGCATCGCGCGGGTAACTACTAGTTGTAAGTAAAGAAAATGGCTTCGCCCCTGTTGCCGTGATGTCATCAAAATCCATTTGACCGTTTTTTCTCATACATCATCATCATAATCTACGCGCTGCATATTTTCTGCAACTTTATATGATGAATCTCATGCTGCTATTATTTTGCAATAATCTATTACTAATAAAAAACAATAATAGCCGGAGCAAAATACTTTATAAAAACCCGGGTATGGATCCGGTCTTGTACTTAGGGTCTGTTTGAAAAGCCACCAAGTAAATAAAATTGAATGTAATAATAGGATAATTATTACACAATCTAGTAATTATATAATTGTACAATTACGACAATCTTTTTCTTTATCAAATGTTAATTACAAATTTACTGTTTGATTGTACAAGTATAATTGCACAGTTAGATCAAATTTTAATTGAAGTAATTATCAAAAGCTAAAAGTTAATATAATAAATATATGTCTATAAAATTTTTATAAGAATAAATAATATTATATTTGGTATTCAATATATATATTTTTTCGTGAATATATATTAATTAGTAATCATATATTTATAACTAATTTTGTGAAAATTATTTTATATATTAATAATATTTAGTTTATATACTTACAAAAACCTAAAATATAAGTTTTGTAAACATATCATGGAATTCATGTTTGATAATAGATTAATATTTATAAATATAGTAACATAATATTATTCAAATGTTTCACAAAATTAATCTATCAATTATAACTAAAAAATGAAATTCATGCAATGTGAGTCTATACAACTAGACCAAGTAAATCGGAACCATGAATATAACACTGTTGCGGAATATTGTGAGTTAACAAGCACACAATCGCAACAAATCAAGAGAAAAAATATATAAAATTATATATTTGTACATATACGTTCTATATGTTATATACAAAAATTTAATAAATTTTGCACACTTTTTCGGCTACCAACTGTAAATATTTTTTGCTACGGGCTAAACGTGATAATACGGGAGAAATTCAAAAAATAGCCAAATTTACCACTGGTCATTGAAAAATAGTCAAGTTTCAAAAGTCATCGAAATTTAGCTATTTTAAATCTGAGCAAAAACACTATTCAAAATCCAGAAAAATACGCCCGTAAATTTTACGGGAGTTCAAGCATAATTATGCTAGAACTCCCGTAAATTTTACGGGAGTTCCAGTAAGTATAGTTGTCCAGTATAATATACTGGAGTTTGGAGCTTTGATGCTCCAGTCTCCCGTAAATTTTACAGGAGTTAGCAAGGTATACCAGTTCAGCATAATATGTTGGAGTTCGTACACAAATGCACGAGAACTCCCGTATATTATACTGGATCGTTCCCTAGTGCAGCAAAATAATAGCTATTTTTTATTGATTTGGTAAACGTTAGCTTTTTTTTATTGACTAATGTGAAAACTGGCTATACTATGATATTTTAACTTATAATACACACAATGAATAGTCTGGGTTGTCACCAGTTAAGATGATGTCGTCAACATAAAGCAAAAGGACGATATAGTAAGTCTTGCTTGGGCTGCTTTAATGGTAGTCTTTACTTTTTCCCTTTCACTCGTAGTGCCCAATACTTTGTAAAGCTCTAGTATGGATCCAGTCCAGTACTTAGGGGTCGTTTGGCCATACAATTTTTTTCACTTTTTTCCGCAAAAAAAGAAATTTATTTTTTTTCGAAATTGATTTTTTACCATAGAATTTTCAATTCAGAACTTTTCAAAAATTTCAATAAATCCAAAAGGCCATTTTTTAAAATTTCACTTCAAATCATTCAAAAATATTTAAAAACAACCCAAAATTGTATTTATATCCAACCATTACTCTAGGTTTCAAATACCATTTT
Source organism: Nicotiana noctiflora (assembly GCA_032618575.1). Classification (NCBI taxonomy): domain Eukaryota; kingdom Viridiplantae; phylum Streptophyta; class Magnoliopsida; order Solanales; family Solanaceae; genus Nicotiana; species Nicotiana noctiflora. Next base: position 58,125 of record JASVEL010013971.1, read on the forward strand.
CACTTGAATTTTTTTTTCCCTAAGATTTTTACAATTCTTATGTCCAAACGCCAATTTAATGTACAGTAGATCTCAATGGTATCTTGGATAAAGCCACGTGGCCGCTTGGAATTTTAACGGTCTGGATTCATTTGATTTTTTCTTTGCATTATCTTACAAATTATAATAATCTATTGATTTGATTTGGGGACTAAATTACCGCCGGTATCTATGGATCAAGATATTTGTGAAGACAGACAAGGCGTCAAATCGAGATGCATGTGATACATTAATTAGCCAATAAAATGAACACACCTAAACTATTATTTTATCTGTCTCCAGTGTCGGTGTTCTAAACAACTCTTAAGGCTTTTCATTTAAAACACCGCCTTTGCATTCAAATATAACCCATCGGTATTCCTTTAATTTTATTCTTTTTCTTTTTAGGCAAAATATAAAATTGACTGTTAGATCGAAATTAATAACTTTTGCTAATCAATATATATATAAATACGGGAAATTCATGTAATTGGAAATCGTGTACAAACATAAGTTATCCTAATTTTTTTTACTCAACTATAAGTTTATAATTGGACATTTTGTTAAATCGTATTTGTCGCCTGGCATGTAGGGGCGGAGATACCAGATACATCAAAACTCAAAATTTTTAATATAAAATAAAAAAGTTGTTCCTAAAAATTTATTAAAATTATAATAAATAATAAATCCATAAATTAAAAATATAATTTAGATTAATATTAAGAACATTATATATTAAACTTATAATATTTGAATTTTAGATCTGCACACCCATGTGCGAACCCAAGACCAAAAGGCAAAGGATATATACGGTTGCTTGTTATAATTGTCTAAAAAAAACAGCTATGAGCTGTTTGCCTATCTGCCATTCAAACATATAGTCCAAATGCTACTAATTAATATATAATGTAAAATCAAGTTATTGTACAATCTAGATGTACTCCCTCCGTTTCAATTTATGTGAACCTATTTCCTTTTTAGTCCGTGCCAAAAAGAATGACCTATTTCTTTATTTGGAAACAATTTACATTTATGCAATGATTTATAGCCACACAAAATAAAGGTGACTCATTTTACACCACAAGATCAAAAGTTTTCTTTCTTTTCTTAAACTCCGTATCGAGTCAAATGGGTTCACATAAATTGAAACGGAGGGAGTATATAGCTAAATAATTAAATACCAACCATACCTATCGAATAATTTATTACAGCCATACGTGTCTTTATCCAACTTGCACAGATTGCACTACCTAGCTTTATCACTCATAAAAGGTTGGCCCCATTAACCAGTAAATTATTACTTCTATACCTTTAGCCATCCACAATAAATTGTCGACTCATCGATCTGCTTACCACCAACTAATATTTGACGCGTTATTATGAATTTTTGGCAGAATACATACCCAGCCCCCTAAACTTGGCCATTTTTGTCATCTGGACACCTAAACTAGCAGTAGTTCCTTTTGGGCACTTTAAGTGAAGGCAGAATACATAACCAGCCCCCTAAACTTGGCCATTTTTTTCATCTGGACACTTAAACTAGTTGTAATTCATATTGGGCACTTTAAGTGAAACAAATTGTGCCAATTAGACACATATTTTGCAACTCCAAATAAACTAAAGCGTGTGTATTTCACTTAATTCATAGTACCGGGCGTATATAATATTAGACAATTTCACTTAAATTTTTGTAACTTGTAATTTTGGAACTTGTAAAATTTTGATCTTCAAATGAATAAATAAAAAAATTAAAAATTGAAAATATTTTAAATTTTGGGGTAGAGGTGGGCTGGGTGGTATAGAAAAATAAAAAAATAGAAATTTGAAATTGCAAAAAAAAAATTAAGGTAAAAAAAATTTTTTTGTGGGGGGGAGGGGTAGGGGTAGGAGGCGGGGGCGGGGCTGGGCTGGCAATTAAAAGGAAAAAAATTAAATTACAAAAAAAAATATTTTTGCGGGGAGAAGGGGCTGGGGGGCCTAGGGGTAGAGGGCTGGTGGTGCAGAAAAAATAGAAAATCAAATTTGAAATTGCAAAAAAAAAATTAAGGTAAAATTTTTAAATTACAAAAAAAATGTAAAAAAACAAAAATTTAAGTGAAATTGTCTAATATTATATATGCCCGGTACTATGAATTAAGTGAAATACACACGCTTTAGTTTATTTGGAGCTGCAAAATATGTGTCTAATTGGCACAATTTGTTTCACTTAAAGTGCTCAATATGAATTACAACTAGTTTAAGTGTCCATATGAAAAACATGGCCAAGTTTAGGGGGCTGGTTATGTATTCTGCCTTCACTTAAAGTGCCCAAAAGGAACTATTGCTAGTTTAGGTGTCCAGATGAAAAAAATGGCCAAGTTTAGGGGGCTGGTTATGTATTCTGCCTGAATTTTTTTATGAAGCTTATATTTTTATGCTCGGCTAGTATAAAATAATTCTATAAAACTAGTTTACTTGAAAAATACTCACAAAATTATTATTTATAAGTAAAAGGTAATAACCTAAAAAAAGTGGACTCTAATTGATATTGTACACTGACGTAGACTAATAATATAAATTAATTTATATTGTCAGTATATACGTATAATTAAGTTAAAAAATACAATCGTTCGATGCCCACTGCCACTTGCTGACACTAGGTCCGTGACCCGATGCACTAGCAATGTTTTACTTTTTAAGGGAGTTTTGGAGAAATCTTGAAATTATATTTGTGCGACTTATTCTCTCCGTCTAATTTATATGAACCTATTTTTTATTTGGTCTATTTAAAAAGAATTTTTTTTTTTAAATATAGAAATAATTTAGCATAAACTTTCAATTATATTTTTAATAAGAAACTTTTGCAAACAGACAAATATTCTGGATCCCTTTTGACTTGTTTAAGAGCACAAATTTAAAAAAAAATCATTTTTTCTTAAAATCCGTGTTCAGTCAAATATATTCAAATAAATTAGAACGGGGGAAGTATATGTTACCAGTTCGAACCGTGAAACAATGCGTTAATGATTGCATTAAGTTAAATTGGCTATAAATTAAATCACATATTTTGAGTGCAAGCAAATTAAGAAATTTATGTTTACGGGAACTTAGAAAAATCTTAAGTTAATATACAATAATAACTGAATTAGCAGACTGAATTTTAAGTTAAATATTTTTATATATTTATTGAATTTTTTAATAAAATATCAAATCAAGGCAAAAGTTATTGATTTCATGGAATCGGTAACTAATGCACCGGATCCACCCATGAGCTTGAGGTACGCCCTTTCTGAGATCCGTAGATGCAAAATATTTTGTGCACTAAGTTATCTTTGTAATAATATAGTATTATATTTACTTTTTTATTTATTATTCCTTATATGAAAACATATACTACCATTCTATAAATTTATGACCACACATAACACATAGAACGACCGACAGCTAATCCTCACAAAAGACAACATCACTCCGACAGACACAAAAGGAGAAATATTGAGCATCTTTCCTCGTTCATTTTAATAATAATTTAATAATAACCCTACCGAGTTATAGTCAAATTTCTCAATAATTTTTATAATAACACTTTATTACAATTGTCAAATTTTCTTTGCAACGAATTTTTATATTATGAAATAATATTTTAATTTACGTGAATTTATTTGACTGGTACCGAGGTTAAGAAAAAAAAAGAAGATTTTTAAATTTGTGATATAAAACGAATCACATATATTTTGTGTGACTATAAATACTTTATAAAGATAAATTATTTTCAAAATTGAAAAAGAGATTATTCTTTTTTACAGAGAGTAAAAATGATAAATTAAAATGGAAAGAGTATTATCTTATAACACAATATAATAACAAAAAATATATCAAAACAAATGAGATTATTTTAAGGAAGTTATAGTGTATATGTCAATGGTACTCTTCTTTTCTTTTCTTTTCTTTTTATTTAGAAAAAAAGACCACCATTGTATGGCGGAGATTTAGCCAATGGCAGTTGTCCTTCTAAAGAAAAAAAGCAACTCCACTTAATTCAAATCTTCATGTTTCTTTCCCAGAGATGCCCTGCTACTGAAAATGGTTTTTCAAAGAAAATTAACCAAAGCAATTGAGCTCAAATACAATATGCGCTCAGTCAAATCTCAAGTCCCTTTAAACCACTGCCTATGGCTTATCATTACCATATTTCTCCAGGTTATCATCCTCTTCTTCCTCCTCCGCTCATCTCAGCCGTCAGCCACTCAACACGCGGTCGCTCTCAACCCCGGTGACTGCGAATCCGGTTACGTTTACGTCTACGATCTTCCCCCAGCTTTCAACAAAGAGCTCATAAACCAATGTAACGAGTCAGACCGCGGCTGCGGTGCAGTTTCGAATGGTGGGTTTGGAACTAAAGCTACTGGGCTTGAACATATTGTACCAAGAAATCTAACTCCAGCTATGTACTGGACTGACATGTATTCTGCTGAGGTTATTTTTCATAACAGAATGTTGAGCCATAAGTGTAGGACTTTAGATCCAGAAAAAGCAAAAGGGTTTTACATTCCGTTTTATGCTGGACTTGATATTGGTAGATTCTTATTCAATTATTCAGCTAAAGATCGAGATCGACTAAGTGAAATGCTTTTTGATTGGTTAAACGAGCAACCAACTTTCAATAGAAATAAAGGAGTTGACCATTTTATTATGCTTAGTAGATTAACTTGGGATTTTCGTAGATTAACTGATAATGATGCAGATTGGGGTTCGAAATTACTTCACATGCCACTAATGAGGCACGTGTTTCGTTTAACAGTTGAGAAACATCAGAACGATAATTTAGAAGAAAGTGTTCCTTATCCTACAGCGTTTCACCCAAGATCAGATTCCGACATAATACAATGGCAGAATTACATCCGTAGCTACAAACGTACGAAGTTGTTTTCTTTCGTTGGTGCTAAGCGTGAGAAAATCAAGAATGATTTTCGAGGGGTATTAATGGATTACTGTAAAAGCGAGGAAGATTGTTGGGCGGTTGATTGCGCCACCGGCATCTGTTCCGACGGAGCTCCGGCGATAATGGAAACGTTTCTTGGTTCAGATTTCTGTTTACAGCCAAGAGGAGATGGGTTGACTAGACGGTCAATGTTTGACTGTATGTTGGCCGGTTCAATCCCGGTTTATTTCTGGAAAGGAACATTTAAAGGTCAATATGAATGGCATTTGCCATGGATGCCAGAGACATATACAGTGTTTATTGATAATAGAGATGTGAGAGCTACAAATGGGAGTGTAATTTTAAAGGTATTGGAAAGCATTCATAAAGATAAGGTAAAAGAAATGAGAGAGACTTTGATTAATCTTCTTCCTAAGTTTGTTTATGCAAGATCAGGTGAAGATTTAGGGAATGTTAAAGATGCATTTGATATCAGTATTAACAGAGTATTGAAGAGGTTGGATATTGGCAGAAATCAACTTCTTTCCCAGAATCAAGCATTTTTTGAGTCGTAAGAAGATTTTCTTTTTCTGTACTTTTAATTTTTGTTTATTAACATATTTTTATTGTTTGATAGTTGTAGTTAAATTTCCAAGGTGGTAATTACTGTACCGTTTTCATATATATGCTGAAGAAAAAGTTTTATACCATTATTTATTCCCTTTTTTCTTTTTTTTTGTAAAATTGTGAGTATGTGATGTATTAGCATTGACAAACCAAACTTTTCACCTATCGAGCACTTAAGAGAAGAAACAAGATGTATTCTTCTCTATCAACAAAATAACAGCTAGTTACAAAAATGTTGGATCAGGTATGTACATTTACTTGCTTTCCTAGAGTTTTTCATGCATTAACCAGTATACCAACTAGTCATCACCGGTGGCGGAGCCATCCTTGTCTCATGGGTGTCAACCGACATCCTCCGGAAAATAACACTGCATAAATAGATATTTTAAAAAAAAATTAAATATATACAAGGGGTTGACACCTCTTGATACAAGACAAACCTTAGTGCAATGGTCAAAGAGTGTCAAAATTTATAGAAGGTTAAACGTTCAATTCCCTAATTTTTTTTTGACACTACTTTGTATAATTCCTGGCTCCGCCACTGATTATCACATTTCCTCCAATACCAATTAGTATCCACAAGAGGTACATGAGTCCAGATATCTTGGGTGCGTTTCATATATAGTTCATAGATCCACTTAATCCATAATGAGTTTGCTTTACATGCTAGTTTCCTTATTAACTTTCATACAGAAGCAATGTTCCATAGTTTGCAGCTTTTGACATTGAGTACTCCATTCTTCTTTAGTCTGCATAGTCCTCCCATGATACTAGTGTAACTTTCTTCTTCCCTTCAATGCTTCCAAGAGATACTCCCTACATGTTTTGTCCACTTCTTTTAGTATGCTTTAAGGCAGAATGAACACAACATCCCAAAAGTTGTATACTGAAAACAGTACTGTATTTATTATTTGCAGCCTCCCTGCATAAGACAGTGTCTTTGCATTCGCACTTGTAATTCTACTTGTGATCTGGTCCACTAACTTGTAGCAATCTATTTTGCTCCACTTCTTAGATGAAAGAGGCAAACCCGGATATCTTATTAGCAGAGTGCCTACTGAGAATCCTGTTAATTGCACTAATTGATTCGTGATGTCATCTTCCCATTCTTGCCATAAAGATACTTGACTTCTCCATGTTTGCCATTAAGCTGTAACATCACTCATTTGAGTGAGAGCCTCCATTAGTCTAGAAACAGATTTATCTCCCTTGTAAAATAGCCCTCAGAAGAAATGGCTAGCCCATCACTGGTCTGTGCCGCAACATTCGTCTGAACTACCCCTACTAGCTAGGCTTCTGAAGCCTGATACTGGGGAGACATCTGCTCCGGAGTGTGAGTAGCGGGAGTCTGTGCTCCTTTTCTAGCCTGAGAGACGGTTGGTTCCATAGGTAATGTACCTGCCTGGGCCACTGCCTGGGCCACTCTCTGTAAGACCCACTAAACGGACATAGCGTCCTGAAGCACTACGGTGGCGATGAACCTCTCCGGGACCTGAGTTGGTCCCACAGGCACACTTTGGGTTGGAACCTCCTCATCAAACTCCACATGAGGCTCTACTGTTGGTGTTGCAGCTCGAGCTCTAGGCTGAGCTCTTCCCCTGCATCGGCCTCTAACACGACTTTAGCCTCGACCTCTGCCCCTTGTAGGAGCTGCCATTAGAGGCTCCGGCTTTAGTCTAGCTGAAGATATAGTACGTGCTCTCGCCATCTACAAGAGTAGAAGAGTTCAACTAGCAATGAGAGAACAAATTCGCACGACGGAGAAGAATATAAGTAAAATTTGTTCCTAAACTTCATAGCCTCTAGAAGATAAATATAGATGTCTCCGTACCGATCCTCCAGACTCTACTAAACCTGCTCGTGACTTGTGAGACCTAGGCGACCTAGTGCTCTGATATCAAACTGTCACGACCCAAAATTCCCACCTTCGAGACCGGGATGGCGCTTAACATTTCACTAGCTAGACAAGTTAACATTGGAGGATTCTTTAAGCCAATACTAGTCAATTTCAATAACAGAATACTTTAAGCCAAATAGAAGCTAAAACTAAGTGTGGAATAACATAAAAACCCATAATATCTAATACAATCCAAATCTGGAGTCACAACTCACGATCTTCTAGAATTTCTACAAACAGGGTTCGAAATAAATACAGTAGTATGAACAAACGAAATAGTAAAATAGGGAAAATAGGAGCGGACATCAGCAGATCTACCTCGAGTCTGCAATGAGCAAATCCAAGCTGTTATGCCTCACAAACAGCTGGGGCCAGTACAAAAGTCTGCACAAGAAGTACAGTGTGTACTGTATTGTACAAGTACAACTGACCCCATGTATTCCGTAAGTGTCGAGCCTAACCTTGACGAAGTAGTGATGAGGCTATGACAAGACACCCATGTAATAAACATGTGTAGATAACAGTATATGTATAGGATAACAACAAATATAAGCTAAAGATGTACTATTGGGAGGAGACATGCGAAAGGGGTACAATAATAATGGCACGACATTACCCTTCGTGGTTTTACTCGCGCTAGCATCACAAATGAATAGATACAACACAACATTAACCTTCGTGCATTAACTCTAAAAAATGTGGCTTTGGCATCACCCTTCGTGCATTAACTCTCACAATATGGCACGACATCACCATCGTGCATTAACACCCACATACGGCACGACATCACCCTTCGTGTATTAACACTCTCCCTAACTATATAACAATAAATAAGTTACAACAAGGAGATAGAATCAATAAGAACAAGCCTTACGTCAATAATGGTTCCACAATACCAATCTCAACTTTAGAAACAGTTCTCAATTATCACAAAAGCCCATAAACATGGCAAGAACGATTAATTTAATAATTACCTAGTCTAAGCATGGATAACATGATTAAAGTAAGCAATAAATTATAAAGAACAAGTCCCACCGCTTGCTTTAACCCGACAACGACGCATAAGTACTCGTCACCTCACATATACGTTGTACCCAACATTTAAACATGTAGCAAGACAAACAAATCATAATCTCTCAAGTCAAGGTTAACCACGACACTTACCTCGCTCCAAAGATCAACTCAAAGCTCAATCATAGCTTTGCCTTTCAAACAAGCATCCGAACCAATAGAATCTAGCAAATTACCAACCAAACATTTCAAATTAAGCCTTAGGAACTACCTACGATTGCAAAGGATTCAATTTAGATCATTATTGAAATAAGTCAATAAAACTCAACTCCTGGACCCGCTTGGTCAAAACCCAAAATTCGGACCAAAACCCGATTACCTATTCACCCCGAGCCCGGTTATGTAATTTATTTTGGAATCCAACCTCAATTTGAGGTCTAAATCCCAATTTTACAAAAATTTCTAGTTCTACCCAAATACCCAATTTTCACCATGAAAACACTAGATTTTAGGTTGAAATCTTAGGAAATGTAATGAAAGATTGGAAGAAAATAGATTAGAATCACTTACCAATATTTTGGGGAAAAAGTGTGCTTGGAAAAATCGCCTATAAGGTTTTCTTATTTTGAAAATTTGAAGAATGAGAGAATCCCGTTTTTAGTTATTTGATCAGTTGTAGACGCCGCAATTGTGACCTGGGATTCGCAATTGCGAACCCCACAAATGCGAGAAAACCTTTGCAATTGCGTAGGCTCAGCATCTCTGCTATCATCGCAATTCCGATGTTTTTCTCGCAAATGTGAACATTGATCATCCGCAATTGCGACCCAAAAGATCGCAAATGCGACCAAGCCTCCCCCAGTCCGACTTGCAAATGTGAAGTCTTGTTTGCAAATGCGAACTTGAGGTGCCCCAGCTACTCTTCGCAAATGCAAGGAGTTGCTTGCAAATATGAACCTAACAGAGGTCACAAAGGCCTGCACTAGAACTTAAACACACCAGCACGTCTCATACGTCCAAATTTCTAGCCTATCTAAAACTTACTTGAGCCCTCGGGCTCCAAATCAAACATGGGCACAAGTCCAAAAATATCATATAATCTTTCTCGCACGATCAAATCGCCAAAATAACACCTAGAACTACCAATTGAATACCAAATCAAATGAAATTTTCAAGAAAACTTTTGAACTTCTATTTTGACAATTGGACGTCCAAATCACGTCAAACCAATTGTGTTTCTCACCAAATTTGACAAACAATTCATAAATATAGTAATGGACCTATACCGGGTTCCGTAACTAAGATACGGACCCGATATCAATAAAGTCAAATATTGGTCAAAAGTTTAAAGTCATTAAGCTTTTAAACTTTCAAATTTCAACAAAATGCGATAACTCGAGTTAGGGACCTCCGAATTCTATTTCGGGCATATGCCCAAGTCCCAAATCACGATATGGACTCACTGGCCATCAAAATTCGGATCCGGGTCTGTTGGCTCAAAATTCTGACCGAAGACAACTCAAATGGATTTAAGGCAAAAATTTCATATTTTCTCAGTTTTTAATGTAAAAACTTTCCGAAAAAATACTCAAACTGCACATGCAAATCAAGGAGGGCTAAGATGGGGTATTTAAGGCTTCAAAGCACAGAAATAAATTCTAAAACATAAGATAACCTATAAGGTCATCACAATGCGTTTGACTTGACTATTCCCCCTTTTTCTTGTGTTTTTTGCTTATAGAAAGAGCAGCTTTATTTTGTTGCCCCCTTATTTTTCTTGCCTTCTTGGACAGGAAACAATGCTTTTGCTTCTAAAATTTAGTTTATTTTTCGAGGAACAAAATTTAACAACATTATGATGTTCACAAAAGGCAACCTATTGACCATTAGGGAGCTATATGAAGCTATTGGGTTGTTTGATATCTCTAAAATTTACACTAAAAGCCACTTAGAAGTGTATAATCTATGTCTGTGGATAATGTTTTAAATTATTTAATAACAAATCATAAACAACAAATTTTCTTATATCAGTTGACACTTGACATGATGCACTCATTATCTCAAAATTTTAGATCCGTTTTTTCTGTATGTAATGCGATTGAAGCATTTTTTTTTTTGGTAGAATCTCATACTTCCTCAGTTTTAATTCACATGACATACTTTTCTTACGAGTCGATTTTAAAAAAAGAATGATACATTTCTATATTTATAAACAGTTTAACTTCAAATTTTTCATTATACCTATTTTACCTTTAACGAAAAGCTTTTATAGTCATACAAATATTATGGCCACACTAAGAGTTTGCCCCTTGAGCTTTTAGCACGACATATTTCAAAAGTTATTTTTTGTGACGACCCGGCCCGTCGTCACGGGAATTACCACCCTGTTATGTTGAAATTGTATGTTTTATGCTTTTATATCAGTGTTAAAGTCTATCGGGTGAGTTAGGAGTGAATTGGATTGAAAATGAGGCATATAGCCTTCGTGAAGGAAACTTGAATAAGGAAAGTCAACCCGGAGTTGACTATTTGGTTAGAGGGCTCGGAATCGGATTCTGATGATTCGGTTAGTTCCGGAAGGTGATTTGTGACTTAGGGGAGCGATCGGAATTGAATTTGGAGGCCCGTGTAGAAATAGGCTTGAATTGGCTAAGGTTGAATTTTGGCGAAATCCGAACGGTAGGTGAGATTTTGATCCGGGGGTCGGAATGGAATTCCGACAGTTGCAGTAGCTCCGTTAGGTGATTTTGGATGTGCCTGCAAATTTTCAGGTCATTCGGACGTCGTTTGGTCGGGTTTTTGATCGAATGTGTAATTCGGAATGTTTTAAAGAATTTAGGCTTGAATCCGTGTGTAATTGGTGATTTTAATGTTTAGGATGGTGTTTTTATGATTGGAACAAGTTCGTATCGTGTTTTGGAGTATGTTGGTGGTTTTCGTTGGGGTCCCGGGGGCCTCGGGGTGATTTCGGATGGTTAAACGGGAGAAATTGTGGAAGAATTGCAGGTTGGGATTCTGTTTCTGTTGTTTCCGCTCCTGCGGAATTTTGGACGCAGGAGCGAGTCCGCAGAAGCGGACGAGGGGCGCAGGAGCGGCTGGTTACGCAGAAGCGGAAGTCATTCCGCTAAAGCGGCATCGCTGGTGCGAGCCAGTGATCGCAGAAGCGGACGGGAAGAAAATGGGCATGGTCCGCAGAAGCGGACATTTGACCGCCTGGGCGAGTCCGCAGAAGCGGACTATGGTGCACAGAGGCAGATGTTTCCGCAGAAGCGGAAGTTTCTTCGCAGAAGCGGGCTCGCTTAAGCGGCCCTTCGCTCGCAGAAGCGGAACTGGCCGGCTAGGCCTGGAACCGCTGAAGCGACCCTTTGGTCTCGGATACGGACGCGTAGGAGCGGAAATTCTTCCGCACAAGCGAAAATCGCTGTAAGTTAAGTGTATCAGAAGTTAGAAAAATTTCAGAACATTTCACACATTTCGGTCTCGGCTTTAGAGGCGATTTGGGCGATTTTGAAGAGAAATTCAAGGGAAATCATCAGGTAATCAACTATGGACTTAAACTATGATTAGTATTGGTAATATTATGCAATTATATCATGAAAATGGAGGAATTTGGGGTGATTTATGGAAGATTTAACCCTAGGCTTGAACTTTAGAAAATCAAGGTTTTGAATGGGCAAATGGAGTCCGAATTTGGTAAAATTGATATGCTTAGACTCGTATTGAGATGAGGGTTCCGAATATGTGACTTTCGTGATTTTTCGATAAGCGTACCGAAAGTCGGGTTTTGACAACTTTGGGAATTTTGATGTAAATTGAGTTGTATTGATTGGGTGTAGTCCCATTGGCCTAATTTGTTGTATTTCTACCGTATTTGATCAGATTCTACGCGTGCGGAGCTTGATTCTCGTGGCAAGGGCATTGCGGAATAGTCGCCGCGCTATATTGAGGTGAGTAATAGATGTGGGTGATGACCAGCGGGTTCGAAACCACCGGTATACCACTTTGTGACGCTGTATAGCGGCGAGACACGCACACTCTTGAGAGTGCGGGGTCGATCATGAACTGGAGACTATATATTAGTCCGACCTGTTGATACTGTATTATTGGCTATTCTCGAGCCGTCGAACCTCCTTCTCGGATGGTTGCATATATATATAATGTGATAATGGCCACTTTTGAGCCGAGGAACCCCCTTCTTGGGCGGTTGAGTATACATGTGGGCCGTGAGCCAGTTATTGGATCCCGCGAGGATCGTTATCATTGTCTTATCATATAGACATGCTAGTTTACTACTAGTCCGCAGCTATTTTTGTTATTATGCTAATTCCAATCTCTGGAACTTGATATTACTGTTTTCCAACCGAAAAATGATAAAAGAGTTTTCAAAAATTACTTTTGAGCCTGCGAGGCTGTATCTGCATATTAGCTGACTAGTAGTGGATCGGGCTGCGCGCCGCAGCGAGATATATGTTGGATCAGACTGTACGCCGCAGTAAATCTCTATGAGATGTGCTTGGGCTGTAGGAGCCCCTCCGGGGTCTGAACCCCCACAGTGAGCACGGGTACCCAAAATTGGAGTCGGCTACGCGCCGTAGCGGTCATATCATGCATTGCATTGCATTTAGCTACATCTGCTAGCTGTTATGCTATTTATTGGTATTTTGTTGGTACAGGTACAGTGAAGATTGATTCTATGACAGGGTAGCTGATTATAGCTTTACATAGTGTTTTATTGCGGATTTCTTATCTGCGCTGTCTTACCCTTGTTTATTACCACTGAGTCTGGCAGTACTCATTTTACTCCCTGCACCTCGTGTGCAGATCCAGGTACCTCTCAGCAGTGATCCAGTAGCTGTGCGAGGCGACATCTGTGGGATATACGAGGTAGCTGCAGAGTCCGCAGGACCCGATATTCCTTCCTACTGTCTTTTGATTTTGTATTGACATTTTCTTTCCGCACTTGGTATTTCTTTTGTAAACCTTTATACACTTACGTTCAGTAGAGGCTCATGACTCTTGACCCTTCGGTCTATGGGAGTTAGTATATTTTGGGACTTGGTTTCCCCGCTGTTGGTATAAGTACTATTACTATTGTTTCATATTTTGAAATGCTTAAATGGGTTACAGAGAGCTTCTAGCTCCATTGTTAATATTGATTGGTCAGGCTGGCTTAGCAATGTGCTGGGCGCCATCACGACCGGATTTGGGGTCGTGACATTTTTTCTTCTTAAACTTTGTGTGAAGTCAAACTAAATCATCTAAATTAACACGATGGGAATAGTTATTAGTCTTTTGTAAAAATATTGACTGTAAATTAATAGAATTACTCAAATAAAAGAACATGGCATGATGTTTAAAGGAATTAACTTAACAGCTCTAGTACAATGGAATAGATAGATCAAAAGATGATAATAATGATGAATAAACCCCATTTTTATCAGCCAACATGTTTGCTGTCGAAAGTTCAACTTGTTGCCTCTGTTTGTGCCTTAGCTTTGAGAAGGCTAATTTCAGCTTCTACTTTAGCTAACAGCCATTCTAAATGATAGATTTCTTGTTGTAGAATACTGATGATTCCAACACAGCCATAAACTGGATTCTTAAGCCGACAGTAAGCCTCGTAGTACAAGGAATCTGCTACATCGGCTCGTTCGCGCTCCTCGACTTGCTGATATTTCACAAAAAACAAAATCAATTACAACAATAAAAATATTTCGTTAATTTCTTAAAATCTATCCAATGTTTCTCAACTTAGTTAGAACTTAATTAGAAAAGAAAAGGAGATTATTATTAATTAGGTTGTCCAGTTTAGTAACTGGAAATTAACAGAAGTGATCAGTCGTGCATGTTTATGATGAAATTAAGAGGAACGAATAGTACTCAACAAGCACTCATGGAGACTGCAGCATGCCTGCTTTAATTTTGTATGTATAAATCTAATATTTCTTCGTATACTCTTCTTAATAAATATGCATATTCTTCGAGCGTAATTAACAATGTGAGTGTAGATATTGGTCTATGTCCATGGCCAAACAAGGTGAGAACTACATAACTTGCCATATACTTTTATATATATATATATATATATATATATATATATATATATATATACACACCATATATGAATATATAATATTCATCGGTACAACAATAACAAAAATCTCAGTTTGATCCCAACAAGTAGGGTTAACATTTATCAGTAGTCACATTTTATATATTTATAGACTAAAAACAACGAGGAATAAATAAATAAATGATGTGGCAATATATACTGATACCTCGAGCATTTTTCCAACATTGCTAGCACCATATATTCTGTGAACAAATGAAAATCTTTGAGGATTATTTGGAGGAAAATATGGTAAAAAAATACAATCTGATGGGCATCTTCTTCTCAATTGTTTGCAGGCAGCACAACGCGTTGAAGTCATAATTTATTCAATCTTTTATGCTTATAAGAAAAGATTGTGATATCTGATCGAAGAAGAGATCTAATGAAAGATATTATTTGCTTGTTAATACTTTTGTTAAGATTCAGCAGTGTATTATTAATATGAGAAGAATGAATTGTATGAACGGCTATATTTACTTATTCAAGGAAAGTTACCGGTATGATTCTATCATTTCTTGATCGGACTAAAATTGATATATATGATTGGTGTTTCCTTTTCTTTCTTCCCTTGTAAATTACAAATTCAATTTATTTTAGTTTGACTCAAAGTCTCAAACTGCTATAAAATTTTGAAAGACAAAACAAAATTTACCCGAATGTTTCCTTGTTTAGGAAAGAAATATCCTTACAAAGCATAGGTTCTATCCAAACTCATTACAGGCCATGGAGTAATGATCAGTGGCAGAACCGGAAATTTATAAAAGGAATTAAAAAAAAAATTAGAATATTACAATTGAAATTTAAACATACAACTTAGTGTAACTTCTGAACCCCATGCACCACAATAATTGATTCTTTTTTTCATATCAAGGGGATTCAACAACTCACGTACTATAACAAAAGAAATTATTTTACCCTTTTTCAACAGTATAATTTTTCAACAAAGAGGGTGAACGGCCACCTTCAATGCACTTAGTTCCGCCAGTGGCCACGGCGTGACCACAGTTATTGGCAGCAGCGGACGAATCAGAGGAACATGCCTAAAACGGAAAATGCTTCATTATCTTCTGTGCGCAATGAAGAAAATTAAACAAAAAATAAATTATATGGTCGATCCAAACTAGTTTAGGATGAAGAAGTAGTAGACTTATATATTTGATTGTAAAAAGAAGGGTACAAGGTGGCATTTATATATGGATGCGTGTCAATACAATACTCACTAGTATACTCCAATAATACTGTGGTATGAAAAATATGGCACTAAAATCTACTATTAGCATCTCAAAAAGAACAAAGTAGAAAGAATATATACGTCTTCTGTTTCAAGTTTTGCAACTGTGCATGGAAACAAGGAAAATTAGAACTGAAATTAGGCCTAAAAACAGTTTAAGACGTGTCAAAATTTCAGACGTCGGCTGCAGGCACCTAATGAGATATAGTATTGAGTTACTGGTTTACCCTCTCTGTCCCTTTTTTTTTATTTACCTTTTGTCGGTGGAGTGAAAGGGTTAGTATAAATGTACTTCGCATCCCAAAGAAATTAAATCAAAAAATTACAAGAAAATACACTTACATCACACCATAACAAAAGATAGTCTATATTTTTAAGTTTTACCATACGTAGTCCATATTACAAATATTTTAAAAGCACTAGCAAATTCAAAATTTATAGAGTTAAATTTATGTTCTCACAAATATTGGATTCACTGTCTTTTCTTCTCACTCCTTCTACATATACTTCAAGGGGTCATCTGCTATTATTGCTTCTCCCATGTGTCATCTGATTGCAATGTAAGAAAATTAAAGAGTAGAAATTCACCGTTGAATGCTATTTCTTTGCTTTTGAAAATTGGATTTTTTGAGTTTGTTAGTTGTTTGGGTTGGGTGTTGTTCTAATTGATTGAAAATATCATAAGGAGTTCAAACTTTCAATTTGAAGTAATTTTGAGTAGATTTGAACAAGATTTGAGTTAAATTTTAGAAAAAACGCAAGAAAGAAGACGCAATCAGTTTTTTGTATAATCATGTATAATCTTGTATAATAGTATATATGGGTGTATAAACACATCTTATACAAGTGTCTGTAGACGAACTTCTTCCACATTTTTCAGTTACAATTCTTGTTCAAAACAATTCAAATCTCCATTAAATGACTCCAAATTTTATATACAACCTCCTCATACTATTTCTAACAATTCTAAATAACACCCCCTCGAAATTTCTCACAAAATCAAAATTCGGAATCTAAATCCACATATTTAAGCTTGTTAAAATCTAATTTTCACCATTTAAATGGATTTAGTTTGTTGAACTAATATTTGAGTTATAATTGTTGATTCGAAAATTAACTTAAAAGCTTGAAAAATCTTTTTTTAAAATTAAATAGTAATTTTGAGAACTTATTGTAGTTGGATGTAGAATCTTAGCCCATTATTTTTGGGTTAGTTAGTTGTAAATTGAAATATGGACTATAAAATTGAAAAGTAGCGATCCCAATTATTAATATGTAAAATTTTCCCAAATTAATACTACTCTTTGTTTCTAAAATAAGTAAAACCAACAACAAGGAGAAAGAGATGTTGGCTGCCACCGGCAACATTTATGTTGCATGCCTGTTAGTCAATAATGTAATCGTAACCTACATCAAAAAAAAAAAGTCAAAATAACACGATATAGTCAGTTTTCGTATTGATCAATAAAAAATAATCAGTATTTACCAAGTCAATGAAAAATAGCAATTATTTTGCTGCAACAGAGACCGGTTCCATATAATATATAGGAGTTCAGTGCATTTGTGTACGAACTCCATCATATCATGTTGGATCGATATACTTTGCCGATTCCTGTATAATATATGAGAGACTAGAGCACCGATGCTCAAAACTCCAGTGTACTATACAAGACATTTATACTTGCCGGAACTCCAGTATATTATGTGGCAGTTCCAGCATAATTATACTTGAACTCCCGCATACGAGAATTCAAACATATTTATGTTGTAACTCTCGTATAATATGCGGGCGTATTTTTCGGATTTTAAACAGTATTTTTCGTTCAAATTTATCTTTACATAAAAAGTGGCTAAATTTCAATTACTTTTGAAATTGCACTATTTTTGAACAACCAATTGTAAATCTGACTATTTTTAAATTTCTTCCCAAAAAACTCAATCCCTGACCCGCATATATTATACTATAACTCGGCCCATAAAATATAATCAACAATGATAAAAAAAAAATGGGATATGAAGAGGGTAACGTATACATAGACCCTCGGCTACAGAGCAAATACAATATCATCAAGATCCTAGCATATTGCAACCTTAATGTCCATGCAATAACTTCGAGAAAAGATATATAGTTCTTTAATTTCAATCATCAAAATACGCAGCCAACTAAACAATTCCAACAAACAGAGAATATGACTGATTCAATGGCAGTACAGTTATAGAAGTATAACAACCAACCCAGAACAACAAGCTAATACCTTGTGTTTTGTTCGCGAGGGGTGGGACACGAAGAAGCTTGATTGTTGTCAAACTTAGAATACAATAATCATGGAGAAAAACATTAAGATTTGGATCTGGAGATTAGTACACAATTGTAAAAGAGACAACTTTTTCCACAACTTTCCCCTTTACTATTTCTTCAAATCCCTCTTGTAATTTTGAATGTCTACCCACTTTACTTTTACCCTCAAATTTCCCATCTTTCGACAGGTTACTGCCAAAATCTGACCAAACCTCATCCAAAATTCTCGCCTTTTCACTTTCTAACTCTTCAATTCCTTCAAAAACCCGATTTGTAATTTTGAATTTTCCATATACCCACTTCACTTTTACCCTTAAATTCCCTAAATTTCCCATCTTTTGACTGTTCACTACCGGTATCAGACCAGAACTCTTCCAAAGTTTCCCCCTTTCGACTTCCTCATACTTCAATTTCTTCATACTCCACTTGTAATTTTGAGGAAGGGAAAAAATGATCGTTGAACGAAGTTACCTCAAATTTTTGCATGTAGATATTTTAGTTTTATCACTTTTGGAAGATTATTGATGTTTCTTTTCATATTGCAAGTCGAGTCATATATTCAATTAAGCAGAAAAATGATCCTTTTGTTTTTCCCGAAAAAATAATGCATACATTAACTTTTGTAATTTTTTATTTCATGCACTTTTAAATATATTTTAAATATTAGTATTAGTTATACAATTTATTTAGTATTATACTATATATAACTAATAAATAACAAACCATCATATTAGCAATACCAATTATCAAGGCTATTAATACCTACATTAGCATGATTAAAGACATACAACAACAACGATCCAGTGTATTCCCACAATGATTAAAAATATAATTATCCTTAAAATCCCTTAAAACTAAATAATATGGATGATATTTTTGTAAATAATTAATGTTCTTAAATATTATAGGAATTTTTACCTAGCTATAATATAATAGAAACATATTTACCTCATTTATTTAAGCTTCTTATTAATTACTTTGTATATCTACATTTGCAAGTTACATACAAAACCATAAAAATGGAAGAGAATTCGACATCTCTTAAGTTTAGCATATCAGTTACATGACATCCATTCCCTATTTTCAATAACCCCTACATTTAAGATTCTGTTCCTTTTCCAAAGGATTTCCAAAATATTTTTTCTCTCTTGATAATTACCCAAAAATTTTCTTAATTTTTTATAACCACTTTATTCCCCCAAAATTATAGATTCTTTTCTTTTTCCAAATATTTTCAAACACGATTTTTCTCTTTCATATTAATCTCCCAAAATCTCTCTTTCTTACTCATACAATATAGACGAAATTCGAGATATTGCTTTAGAATCAAGTTAGGTAAGTTTTAAATCTTGTTTTCTTTCTTTCTAAATTTTTTATTGTATGACTTGTATTGGATACACCATATACCCAAAACAATACTTGATACAATGCTAATACAACTATAATACGATTATATTAGATTTTTAGTATAGAGCTGTAATTGAAACTTGAAGAAGATGGATATCATAATTGTATCACAATTTTTCAGAAATGTATCGTGATTATATTATAATTGTATATGTATCATAATTGTATTATAAATGTATCATAATTGTATACTCATTGTATATTGTTACGATCGAGCAGTTGTGAGTTCATGACGAATTTCACAATTTGTATAACAAATATGTGATAATTATATATTAATTTATTAGTTTTATATCAAGTATTACTTTTAGGTATTAGTGTACCATATGGATCAATTGTGATACAAGTATGATACAATTATGTTTTAAGCATTGATGTATTTGATACAATTCAAATACAATTATCATATAATTCCTGAATATTTATTCATATTCCATGTTGTCCAATCTCTCAGCAAAAAAATGATGCAACTGATAATCTTTTAAATAATATAAAGCTGTCAGCAATGGTGAAAAGAGAGAAGATGGAGATTCTGCACAGATTAAGGGACTTTGATGTAAAAAAAAAGGGAGAATAGAAGAGGGAAAAACAAGAAAGGATGTAATTGAATCTCATAATTGAAAGCACTAATAATGGGGTGAGAGCATTTTAAGGAGTAATCTACATAATTTGTAAGAAAAACCTAAATATTTATTAAAAACTACAAAACATAGAAAATATATGTAAATAATGTATAATATAGTATAACTAAGTAAAAATTTGAAAGTTATATAATGCATTAGTTATGAATTAATCCCAACCCAATAAGAATACCACCAAGTAAGTCACACAAATAGATCTTGGGCTGAGAAGAAGCAATTGGGCCAAGCCTTCACAAAGGTTATTTGGGATCCAAGCTGACGGCACTTGGTATTGTTGTTAAATAACACAGGGTATCAGATTCAAAGACTATCGTCAATTATGTACAAAGGCATTTCTAGTATCTTTACATCTCAATTCTGTATTAGTCTTTGTCATCTCCTTTCTTCTTACTTCTGTTGCAATCTTCCCTACTCTACATCACGGCCTAGATTTCCTTTCATCGGGAGTCGTGATAACACCTACTAGCGAAAGCTATGCAAGCCAACTAATTGAATCATTTACCTTTTTCTGATTTTTAATCCTTTAACAGTTATGAATCAATATTATATAATTAACGGAATTAAATAAGCGGAAGAACAAATTATAACCATTAAAATATTAGCAATACAATTCCTTAAACATAGACTACTCAGGACTGGTGTCACAATTTCACAAACTGTCTAAGAATACTACAAATAAGGGTCCGCAAGATAAATATAATGTTGTCTCTGAAATACATAAAAGAAACCGAATGAAAGATAGAAGGAGACACCAAGGCTTGCGGACACCTACAAGACTACATTGGGTCGCCTGATGAACTGGAAGCAGCAACCTCACTGTGATCCGAAAGCTACAGTATCAGGATCTGCACACAAGAGTGTAGAGTATCAGCACAATCGACCCCATCTGCTGGTAAGTGCCGAGCCTAACCTCGGCGAAGTAGTGACGAGGCTAGGACCAGACTATCAAATAAATCTGTGCAGTTAAATCATATACAACAGAAATAAAAGCAGATATTTAAATTAAAGAGGGGGGAAGCATGTTGCGGGAAGTATCAGATAACAGCGGAATACCAAAGAGGTATGTAAAGAAACCAAAAATTCAATTGCTAACAAGAATAAGAGAGACAAACACGGTATTCACTTTCATCTCTTTCTTGTTGCAGGCATGCAAACAGATCCCATTTCAAATATCTTATTGCAGACGTGCAAACCGATCCCATTTCATATATTACCATGGCGGCGTGCCACCCGCTCCCATTTCACATATCTTGTTGCAAGCGTGCAACCCGATCCCATTTAATATATCTTGTTGCAGGCGTGCAACCCGATGCCATTTCATATATCGTGTTCCAAGCATGCAACCCAATCTCATTTCATATATCTTGTTGCAGGCATGCAACCCGATCCCATTTCATATATCTTGTTGCAGGTGTGTAATTTGCTCCCATTTTATATATCGCATTACAGACGTGCAAACCGCTCCCATTTCATATATCTCGTTGTAAGCGTGCAAATCGGTCCCATTTCAAATCAACATCAATCGCAAAAGAATCTCGGCAAGGGAACAAGAGTATAACAACAACCTCCCGGCAAAAGAGACAATATTATAAACAATAATATTCCGACAAGGGAGACAATGTCATACCAATAACATCCCGGCAAGGGACACAATATCATAAACCTTAACATCCCAATAAAGTAACCAACAATGATAATTAACATATTAAGAATGAACAAATTACAACGGAGTCACAACAATTACAATACGAGACTTACAGGCATGCTTGACACTGACGTATAGATACTCATCATCATGCCTATACGTCGTACTCAACAATTTAACACATAGAAAATATGACTTAACTATAGAAATGTGACCATCGGAGATGGCGGGGTATTTAGGACGCAGGGTCGGATTTCTGTGCCCAATGTTGATGGGCTTCAAGAGTTAATTCTAGTATAGGCCCATAGTTCGCGGTATTTCATCCATCCGGGTGCCGCAAAGATGTACCAGGACTTGAGGCAGCACTATTAGTGGAGGCGGATGAAAAATGATATAGTTGGTTATGTGTCTAGATGCCTCAACTACAGTAGGTGAAGTATGAGCACCATTACCCGGGTGGGTTGCTTCAGCAGATAGAGATTCCGGAGTTGAAATGGGAGTGAATCACCATGGACTTTGAATCTGGACTCCCACGGACCTTGAAGAAGTTTGATGCCATTTGGTTCATTGCGGATCGGCTGACCAAGTCCGCTTATTTCATCATGTGTGTACCACTTATTCATCGGAGCGGTTGGCGGATATTTATATCTGGGAGATTGTCCGTCTACAAGGTATTCTAGTCTCTGTTATTTCGAATAAAGGTACTTAGTTTACATTGCAGTTCTGGAGAGCCATCCAGCAAGAGTTAGGCACTCATGTGGAGTTGAGCATAGTATTTCACCCCAGACGGACTAATAGTCCGAGCGCACTATTCATATTCTTGAGGATATGCTTCGTGCGTATGTGATTGAGTTTGGAGGGCCTTAGGATCATTTTTTCCATTGGCGGAGTTTTCTTACAATAAGAGTTATCATTCCAGCATTCAGATGGCGCCATATGAGGCTTTATATGGTAGGAGGTGTAGACCTCCGGTGGGTTCGTTTGAGTCGGGTGAGGCCAGGCTATTGGTCACAGAGTTGGTTCAGGATGCATTGGAGAAGGTTAATATGATTCGGGATAGTCTTTGTACAACCCAGTCTAGACAGAAGAGTACGCAGATAGGAAGGTTCGTGATGTTTCATATATGGTTGGTGAGCAGGTTTTGCTTCGCGTTTCGCCTATGAAAGGCATCATGAGGTTTGGGAAGAGAAGAAAGTTGAGTCCGAGGTTTAATAGGCCCTTTTGAGATCTTGGGGCGAGTTGGGGAGGTTGCCTAAGAGCTTGCCTTACCTCCCAGTTTGGCCGGAGTTCATTCGGTATTTCATGTTTCGATGCTCTGGAGGTATCAAGGTGACCCGTCACACATGTTGGATTTTAGTTCAGTCTAGTTGGACAAGGATCTATCCTATGTTGAGGAGCCAATGGCTATATTGGACAGGTAGATCAGAAAGTTGAGGTCAAAGAATATTGCTTCAGTAAAGGTTCAGTGGTGGGGTCAGCCGACCGAGGAGGCGATCTGGGAGACCGAGCAGGATATGCGCAATAGTTACCCTTATCTTTTCACTACTTTAGGTATGTTCTCTATGCTCATTCGAGGTTGAACGAATATTTAAGTGTAGGAGGATATGATGACCTGGCCGGTCGCCTTAAGAATTAACGCCATGTTCTCTATTAACTGATTCCCCTAAGTTTATTTCTGCTATTTGGTTTACCGGGATGTTCGGTATTGGGTTTAGGATAGTTTTGGGACACTTAGTCCCTAAATAAGAGCTTAAGTATTGAAAAATGGTCGGTAGTTAAAATAGTGCAAAGACAACATCGGAATAAAAATTTGATGGTTCTGTTAGCTTCGTTAGGTGATTTTGGGGTTGGGAGTGTATTCGTAATATATTTTGGAAGTCTGTATCTCATTTAGGCTTGAAATTCCGAAGTTTGAATTTTTTTTTGAAGTTTCTGATCTGATAGTGAGTTTTTGATCCGAGGTTCGAAATAGAATTCCAGAAGTTACAGTAGCTCCTTCATGTCATTTGGGACGTGTGTGTAAAATTTCAGGTCATTCGAACGTGATTTGGTTAGGTTTTTGATCGAATGTGTATTTTGATAAAATTTGAAGTTCTTAGGCTTAAATCCTTGTTTAATTCGAGTTTTCGGCGTTGCTTTAAGTGGTTTAAGAATTGGTACAAGTTTGAATAAGGTATTAGGTGTTATTGGTGCTTTGGGTTGAGGTCCCGGGGGCCTCAGGATGATTTCGGGTGGTTAAGGGGAAACTTTGAGAAGTGTTACAGCAGTTGAAGTTTTTCTCTTTTGGTATTTTCGCTTCAGCGGCTTGGTAACTGCAGATGCGGAGCCGCAGAAGCGGCCTTAGAATTGCATAAGCGGGTTTGGGCATAATTTCCAGGCTCCTCATATGCATAGGAAATCCCGCAAAAGCGGACTCACATCTACGAGAAAGGAATCGAAAAAGCGGAAACTTGGATTTTCATCATAACCGCAAAAACAGCTTAAATCCCGCATAAGCGAAACCGCATAAGCAGTTATTGGTACGCAGAAGCGGATATTTGATCGTTTGTGAAAGTCGCATAAGTGAATCATTTTTCGCATAAGCGAGACCGCAGAAATGGAAATTACTATTTAAAATATTAAAATTGAGGGTTTAATTTCAAATGTTGGAAAATCAAATTTGAGCTCGGGAGAGGGCAATTTTGAGAGGGTTTTGAATAGGCGATTATTGGATAACGTTTCTTTAATTCCTTCTAGTTATATTTCATCATCATTATGTAGTTAAATCCATCAAAAAAATCAAATTGAGGACCAAAATTTGGAAAAAAGTTGAAAGAAACTTTTTAGACCAAATAATGGGGTTTTGAGTGGGTATTTGACCTCCGATTTGAGAGATTTTTGTGTGGTTAGACTCGGAGAGTACGAGGGTTCTGAAAATATAAAAATTATCTGATTCTGAGATGTTGGCCTGAGTGGCATTTTGGTTATTTTACCTAATTTCGCGCCTTAGCTTTGAATTAATTAGTAGAATAAGTTATTTGCGATGTTATTTACAATGTGTAATTGAATTGAATAGATTTGGTCTATTTGGAGTCGGATACTCGTGGCAAAGGCGTGATTTCTAGTTGATTTTGGGTTGATTCGAGGTAAGTGGCTTGTCTAACCTTGGGGGGGGGGGGGAACCTTTCCTCTTAGGATATGATATTTGGTATTTGAGTGCCTTGTACGTGAGGTGACAAACGTGTACTTGAGCTAATTATTGAAAAATCAATTTTTACTTAAGAATATTGGGTTGAGTTTTCTTCATAATTGCCTTATTTTACTTGTAATTATAACCTGTGTTAGATTAGAAAAGCATGTTTAGTTGATCCAACGTGCATACTTTGTTTAAGTTGCTTTGATTGTACTACGTGGAGCATGCTAGGCTAGTACTACTTGTTGCTTATTTTCTGTACTTCATTTCTAAATGTCTTCTGATTGTGGTTGCGCATTTACAATGGGAATACGGATGTGGGATTACGGATGTGGGATTCCGGCAGTTCCCTCCCCCCTCCCCCTTGTTTGTTTATTTTGGGACTGGGGTTCGATTCCCGATAGATCCCCTTACATATTACTTTGGGACTAAGGGTTATCTCCCTACACTTTTACTTTGGGACTGTGGGTTAGATTCCCGATAGATCCTCATGTACATTGATAGTTGGACTACGGGACGGTATCTTGGGAGATCCTTCGGATTTATACATGTGATGGACTATGGGACGGTATCTCGGGAGATCCACTAGATAGTTGAGAAAAGGACTACAGGACTGTATCTTGGGAGATCCTCATTATTACCATTGATATTGAGTTGTACATGTTCTGTGTTTACTCTGTTGTTGGTGTAATTGTGTCACGACCCTAGTTCACCAATCGTGAACATGTCGTGATGGCACCCAGTTCCCGCGACTAGGTAAGCCTAACACGTTGCGGAATATACTAGTTTATGAACATTTAATAAGAATTAGCGGAAAATAAGATGAAAGGAATGAAATCCGTGCCGCTTGGCACATACACCAGTCAAATACGCTGTTTAAAATACTACCAAGACCCGGAATCCCACGGGTAACACAGACTAAAAGAGATCATACAATTGTAGCTCTATGTAAAAGGAGTATCTAACAACGTAATGAAGGAAAAATATCTACTAGCACTAGAATAGAAGGAAGGCCTCCGGATCCGCGGACGTAGCAGATCATACCTCGAGGTCTCCCAAAATGCTTCTGAATCACCTGGTGTGAGCCTGCCCTGATGTACCTGGATCTGCACAACAAAAGTGTGCAGAAGAGTAGCATGAGTACACCACAGCGGTACTCGGTAAGTGCCAAGCCTAACCTCGATGGAGTAGTGACGAGGAAGGTCAGGGCCCTACTGAGAAACAATAATACAATGATAATAACAACAATAAGCAGTTTAAATGAATAACAAATTTCCGAACTAGCAACAATAAGATGATTACTACAATCGTCTACAATTAAGCTAACAACGAATAGCCAACTCAATAAAATAAGTCCAGGGCCTGTAGGAATTGAACCCACAGTCCCATTGACAGTACCTCTGGGTCTTCGGGAATCGAACCCGCAGCCCATATCTAAATAAATAATCAATAACTCAGGATCTCCGGGAATCGAACCCGCAGTCCCTACCAATAACTCGGGATCTCGGGAATCGAACCCGTAGTCCCTACCAATAACTCAGGATCTCGGGAATCGAACTCGTAGTCCCTACCAATAACTCAGGATCTCGGGAATCGAACCCGTAGTCCCTACCAATATCACACCGTGTCTCTGGGAATCGAACCCACAGCCTTGGGTCTCCGGGAATCGAACCCGCAGTCCGCAAGCACAATAAATAAAGGAATCCACAGAGAGATCAATTATGCTTAACTATAACTTCACCGAAAAATAGTGCCAATAATTATCAAGGAGTTCAAATAAGGCAATTAGGCAACTAAACAGTTAAGTACTACCTAATCATGCTTTCCTAACCACTACCGGGTAAAAATATCAAATTAACAGCCAAAGACAGGAATATCGCTCATCGAATATTTTAATTAAAGTGCGTGTTCAACAACCAGCGCATGTACACGCCCGTCACCTCGCATACAAGGCATTTAAACTATCACATAATATCCTAGGGGTGAAAATTCCTCCACACGAGGTTAGACAAGCCACTTACCTCGACTCCGGTACAAAACCGCTATGAAACAACTCTCTTGCCGCGAATGTTGGCCTCCACAAGTGTAGAATCTGATAAAAATCAATAGAATCACATCAAAATAGGCTAATTGGGCATTACCCAATCAAAATAACTCAAAATACACCAAAACCCACAAGTTGCCAAA
Source organism: Nicotiana noctiflora (assembly GCA_032618575.1). Classification (NCBI taxonomy): domain Eukaryota; kingdom Viridiplantae; phylum Streptophyta; class Magnoliopsida; order Solanales; family Solanaceae; genus Nicotiana; species Nicotiana noctiflora. The sequence goes on from JASVEL010013971.1 coordinate 85,272, forward strand.
ACCCGACTTTCGGTACGCTTATCGAAAAATCACGAAAGTTATATTTTTGGAACCCTTGTCTCAACACGAGTCTAAGCATATAAAGTTGATCAAATTCGGACTCCATTTGCCCACTCAAAACCTTGATTTTCTAAAGTTCAAGCCTAGGGTGAAAACCCCCATAAAACACCCCAAATTCCTCCATTTGCATGAGATAATTGCATAATATTGTCAACAATAATCATAATTTGAGTCCATAGTTGATTACCTGAAGAAACCCCTTGAATCTCCCTTCAAAATCGCCCAAATCGCCTCTTAAGCCGAGACCCAAATGTTTTGAAATGTTTCTGAAATTTCTAACTTCTGATATTATTAATCCTTCTGCGATTTCCGCTACTGCGGACAAAATTCCGCTCCTGCGAGCCCGTATCCGCGACCAACTGGTCACTTCTATAATTCCAGGCCTAGCCGACCAATCCCGCTTCTGCGAGAAAAGGACCGCTTCCACGTGTCCGCTTCCGCGATTGGACAACCGCTCCTGCGAGAATTTCCGCTTCTGCGAGAAATAGTCCGCTTCTGCGGACTCGCTAAAGCGAATTTCCCTCCGCTCCTGCGGATTCTCACTCCTCGACCCAAGGTCGCTTCTGCGACGAGTCTTCCGCACCCGCGACTCCGCCTCAGCGGAAGAGGATCCGCCTCTGCGAACCCAGCCGCTCCTGCGCCCCAAGTTCCGCTCCTGCGGACTCGCCTCTGCGGTCCCATTTCCGCAGGGGAGAAACGACAGAACAGAAGGCCCAACCTGCAATTTTCCATGTTTTCCTTCCGTTTACCCATCCGAAAACACTCCGAGGCCCCGGGTCCCCAACGAAAACCACCAACATACTCCAAAACATGATACGAACTTATTCCAATCATAAAAACACGTCTAACAACATCAAAACCCATAATTCACATCGATTCAAGCCTAAGTTTCTTCAAAACTTTCAAAACTAACATTCAATCCCAAAACCCGGCCAAACGGCGTCCAAATGACCTGAAAATTTGCGGACATATCCAAAATCACATAACGAAGCTACAGAAATTGTCGGAATTCCATTCCGACCCCGGATCAAAATCTCACCTATCGTTCGGATTCGCTAAAATTTCAACCTTCGGCATTTCAAGCCTAATTGAGCTACGGACCTCCAAAATACATTCCGAACGCGCTCCCAACCCCGAAATCACCTAATGGAGCTAATGGAACCATCGGATTTCCGTTCCGAGATCGTCTTAACACTGTTCCGGCTACGGGCCATTTTCTAGCTTCAAAGCTCTTATTTAGGGACTAAGTGTCCCAAAATGCTCAAATTTTCAGAACCGACTCTCCCGGCAAACCACAATAGCAGAAATGAACTTAAGGGAACAGTTAAATTAGGGATTGGGGCGTAATTTTCTAAAATGACCGGTCGGGTCATTACAAATTGTTATTGCCTTGTTTAACCTGTATATTCTCACTGTTGTACTCTTTATTACTGTCAGAATAAACATATTGTTAAATTCATATTTTATTATTTAACCTCATTTGGGTCATGACCTTCCTCGTCACTACCCAACCGAGGTTAGGCTTGGCACTTACTGGGTACCGCTGTGGTGTACTCATGCATGTTCTGCGTATGTTTTTCATGTGTAGATCCAAGTATCTCCACTCAGGCGCACTATCCTCGAGGCGGGGAGATCTAATGGAGACTTCAAGGTATATATGTCGTGTCTGCAGACCATAAGTCTATATTTTGTTCCAACTTTAGTAGTTAATCTATCCTTTTCTCTCAGTTGTTTAGACAACCTGGAGTTCGAGCAGCGTATTACATTTCTATTAATTTGTGGTTCCTGTGAGTTTCCGGGTTTTGGGATAAGATTTTAGACCTTCGCGATTTATTTTTTGAGTTGTATATGCCAAATGACACTTATATACATTTTCCTTCTAATTTTGCTTAGTTTAATTAAATGTTTCCGAAAGTTATATTATTTTTCCGTATTGTTAGGCTTACCTAGTTGTAGGAACTATGTGCCATCACGACATGTTCACGGAGGGCGAACTGGGGTCGTAACACTTTTTTGGCTCATCCTTTGACTTTCTCCTACATCTTTTAGGTCTTTCTAGCATTGGTTTTGGTTCAGAAGGTTTAATAGAGTGGTTATTTATTTCAGGCCACATCTTCATATATGACGACCCGACCCGTCGTCACGGGAATTACCACCCCGTTGTGTTGTAATTACATAATTCATGATTTTATATCAGTGTTAGAGTCTATCGGGGGTGTGAGGAGTGAATTGGATTGGAAATGAGGCATGTAGCCTTTTTGAAGGAAACCTGAATAAGGAAAGTCAACACGGAGTTGACTATGTGGTTAGAGAACTCGGAATCGAATTCTGATGATTCGGTTAGTTTCGGGAGGTGATTTGTGATTTAGGGGAGCGATCGGAATTGAATTTGGAGAGCCGGTGTAGAAATAGGCTTGAATTGGCTAAGGTTGAATTTTGGCGAAATCCGAACGGTAGGTGAGATTCTGATCCGGGGGTCGGAATGGAATTCCGACTTGCAGTAGCTCCGTTAGGTGATTTTGGATATGTCCGCAAAATTTCAGGTCATTCGGACGTCGTTTGGTCGGGTGTTTGATAGAATGTGTAATTCGGAAGTTTTGAAGAAATTTAGGCTTGAATCCGTGGGTAATTGGTGATTTTGATGTTTAGGATGGTGTTTTTATGATTGGAACAAGTTCGTATCGTGTTTTGGGGTATGTTGGTGGTTTTCGTTGGGGTCCCGGGGGCCTCGGGGTGAATCCGGACCATCATCCGGCATTTGGAAGCAAGAAGTGACCTGCTGTAATCTGCAGATCACTGGGCAGTGATTTGGCCTTCGCGTTCGCGAGGGCAAGGCCCGCGTTCGCGTAGGCCAGGCTCAGCACTCTTCGCGTTCGCGAGGGAGTTAACGCGTTCGCGTACGAGGGAGTTAGAATGCATCGCGTTCGCGTGGGTCTAGGCCGCGTTCGCGAAGTAGGATTTGGCGAGGCCACGCGTTCGCGTGGGAGACTACGCGTTCGCGTAGAGTAAAAATCCGGAGCTGGGAAGTTGACCTTCGCGGACGCGTGAAGGCGTGCCGCATTCGCGATGAGGAAGAGGAAAGAGGCATCGCGTTCGCGTGAGTGGCGTCGCGAACGCGATGAAGGAAATATTCTGGCAGTGAATTAAAAGCCAGAACTGGACAAGTCGCGGGTTTAATACCCAAAACCTCCATTTTTGAGTTCCAAAAGAAGAAATTGACGGGAGATTGCTGGGAAATCATTGGGGTTTCGTTGGAGGTAAGTTTTGTGGCTTAATTACATCATTTTAACATGAAATCCTTGGTTAAATCCCTGTAAATGGAAGATTAAAGGTGGGTTTGAGCCCTAGGCCTAAATTAAAGAAAAACACTAATTTGAGTGGGTAAATGGAGTCCGATTTTGGTAAATTTTATATGCCTAGACTCGTATCGAGATGAGGATTCCGAATATGTGATTTTTGTAATTTTTTGACAAGTGTACCAAAAGTCGGGTTTTGACAACTTGTGGGTTTTGATATAATTTGGGTTATTTCGAATGAATTTCGTGAAATTAGCGTATATTGATGCATTCTCTATGATTTTGAGCAGATTTGGCACCCGGGGAGATTGAATTGCGAGGCAAGCGCAAGGCGGATTGAAGCTTCTACCGGTTCGAGGTGAGTGGTAGTAGTAAACAATGTACTGAGGGTTTGAAACCCCGTACCAGCACTTCACAGTGCTATATTGAGATGAGACACGCGTTCTACGACGGGCGTGGTGACATTGTGATTGGGGGTTCGGACTTAGTCCTTCCCGGCTAATAGAATACTGTGTTGTATGACTGTTACTGAGATTATAACTGTACAATAGGGCTAAAAGCCATGTTTGGGGCCTTGTGCCGATCTGTAGAGCATTAGGGAACCTATAGAGCTAGGTGACCCTTATATCATGTTGGAAACATACACTCAGCCGTAGCTCTAGTTGTATAGCATAATATGAGCCCGTACTAGATGTGTACATTGAGAGAGATTATCTAAGGTGGGATTCCATGTTCTAGCTGAGTGGGCCTGAAAGGCCAAGTATATACCGATTGAGATGAGATAGGGTCAAGGACCCACTATGAGATGTTATATTGGGCCTGAAAGGCCAAGTCTATATTGACTGAGGCAGGGTCAAGGACCCACTGTGATATACATTATATTGGGCCTGAGAGGCCAAGTACATACTGACAGGGATAGGGTCGAGGGCCCATTATGAGGTATTATATATATATTGGATCGGACTGCACGCCGCAATAATATACATGTAATATACATGTAATATACATGTAATATACATGTGGGACGGACTGCACGCCGCAGTATTATTGCGCTTGGGCTGTAGGAGCCCCTTCGAAGTCTAAGTCTGCACACATTCTCAGTGAGCACTGGTGTATATTATGGGATCGGGCTGCGCGCCGCAGCAGTATAAATACATAAATATATATATATATATTGGATCGGACTGCACGCCGCAGTAATACATGTGTGGATCGGGCTGCACGCTGCAGTGTAATAGTGCTTGGGCCTAGGGAGCCCCTCCGAAGTCTGTATACACCCCCAGTGAGCGCCGTCGACGTAAAATGGAGCGGGCTGCGCGCCGCAGCGGTATATTTATTGGAGCGGGCTGCACGCCGCAGCGTTATACTTATTCATATCCTATTATCTACTTAAATACTTATACATTATAGACATAGGTATATGTCTTTATATGTTGAGATGGCCGTACACCGTAGGGGTACGAGTGAGGGTTGCCTTAGAACTGCTAAGTGATAGCACAGGAGTTCTTACCTTCAGTTATTATTTATTATTGTTACTCACCGAGTTGAAATATACTCACCCCACTCCCCTGCACTTTCTGTGCAGATCCACAGGTGCCCGAGAGCAGTTGAGACATTGTAGCTGCTGATCCTTGTCTACTTTTGCGGAGATTACGAGGTAGCTGCCAGCGCCCGCAGAGCTTGTTTTCTCCTTCTTTATCATCTTATTGATTTCCTAATTGCCTAGACTTGGTTATAGTAGGATGCTATTCTGTAGAGGCTCAGTCTCGTGACACCACGATATGGTTGGGACCGTATTTTGTATGTTTTACGTTTCGGTTATCACCTGATATGATCATTTACTGTTTAAGTTTAATTTGTCTAATAACTGGCTGGTTTAAGGGATGATATGGTCGGGCTTGCCTAGCATTGTGTTAGGCGCCATCACGACCGGGGTTTGGGTCGTGACAAGTTGGTATCAGAGCCTAGGTTAACATGTCTCGCGAGTCATGAGCCGGTTGGTAGAGTCTCGTGGATCGATGCGGGGACGCTTGTACTTATCCTCAGGGGGGTGCAAACCTATTTAGGAAAAGTTTCAATTCTTGGAATTCTTGTCGTGCGATTACTTTTGACTTGATCCGAACTTTGACATTCTATTCTCTCGCAGATGGCGAGAACTCGATCATCCGGACGTGGAGGACGACCACCACTACCACCGAGAGGCCGTAGACGCGGCCGTGGTTGCGGCGGAGTTAGGGCGGTCGAGGCGAGTGCCGAGTCGACCCACGCCCCCGATTGCGGAGGTGCCGACGAACACCGGATCGTGCACCGAGCCGTGCCCATTGTCATTCGGGTCTACGGAGACCACGGCTCGGATACTAGCGATGCCGCACCGGCCTAGCACGGGCGCTTGCGGTTACTACTGCGGCAGTTGCATCGAGGGATCGGGGGTGGTCATCGGACCCCGCGAGTACGCACTCTGCAGAGCCGAGCGGTGCGGGGTCACGGACACCGCGAGGCTCCTCTGGTTTAGCTTCGTGGTACCGGTTCAGACCGAGCGGATCGGATTCGGGGGACGAGGGTCCCGGCTATGACGGACGATGAGCGGCGTCGTCTCGAGAGGTTCACTAGGTTATCTCCTCCGGTGTTCACTGGTGCTCCGGGCGAGGACGCCCGAGGTTTTTTGGATGAGTGCCGTCGGATGCTTCGTACGGCGGGGATATTGGAGTCTAGTGGGGTATTTTTCACTACCTTTCAGTTTTAGGGGCCAGCCTTCGCTTGGTGGGAGGCTTATGAGCGCCGCAGGCCGACAAGGGCAGCACCACTATCATGGCCGGAGTTCTCCACTATGTTCTTGGAGAAATGGGTGCCTCGATCTCAGAGAGAGGAGATGCGTAGGCAGTTTGAGGGTCTCCGTCGGGGGAATATGTCAGTGTTAGAGTATGAGATCAGGTTTACAGAGTTGTCCAGATATGCACCGTGGTTGGTTCATTCCGACAGAGAGAGGATTGGGCGCTTCGTGGACGGCCTCATTTATCCCATTCGTATTCCGATGACTCGGGAGAGGGTTTTGAGTCGTACATTTGAGGATGCTATGGATATTGCTCGTGACATAGAGACTAATCATCGCAGAGAGCGGGATGAGAGGGAGGCCAAGAGGCCTCGAGGAGCAGCTAGTTCCAGTGGCACTCAGACCAGAGGCCAGAGTCAGTAGAGCCGAGGTCGCTCTTTCAGGTCTTCGCAGTCGAGACGCTCAGATCGTCGCAGATGGTCTCCTAGACAGGATTATCAGGGTTCGCACCAGAGCCAGCCAGCTCTCAGTGCCATGCCAGCTCAGAGTTCTTCACAGGCCCCATCCGCTCGGGGTTCATCTCGGCCTAGTTCATCAGCTGGCCACTCCAGCACCAGAGGTCCTTATCAGTCTCAGTACCCAGCACCGGGGAGTTGCTACGAGTGCGGAGAGTTTGGGCACCACCGTAGGGAGTGTCCCCGTCTTGTTTCCGGATCTTATCAGCAGAGAGGGCAGCCCTCGTCATCTGGTCCTTCTACTTCAGCACCCGCCCCACCGGCTAGGGGTGAGGGTCGGACAGCTAGGGGTCGCTCTCGAGGGGGAGGCCAACCAGGCGGACAGGCTAGATGTTATGCTTTTTAGAGCCGATCTGAGGCTGTTGCTTCTGATGCTGTCATTACAGGTATTATTTCAGTCTGCCACAGAGATGCCTCAGTATTGTTTGATCCCGGTTCTACTTATTCTTATGTGTCTACATATTTTGCTCCTCATTTGGGCACGACCCGAGGGAGTCTTGAGCTGCCAGTGCATGTATCTACCCCGGTAGGGGATACTATTGTTGTGGACCACGTATACCTATCCTGTTTGGTCACTATTGGAGGTCTGGAGACCCGAGTAGACCTGTTGCTTCTCAGCATGATTTTGATGTTATATTGGGCATGGACTGGCTATCTCCATGTCATGCTATTCTGGACTGTCGTGCTAAGACAGTCACTTTGGCTATGCGGGCATTCAGAGGATCGAGTGGCGAGGCACGACTGAGTATGTACCCAGCAGGGTAATATCTTTCCTCAAGGCCCAACGAATGGTTGGGAAGGGATGTCTCTCTTATTTAGCATTTGTGCGGGAGGTCGAGGCCCAGACTCCCAGTATTTATTCTGTTCCCATTGTGCGAGACTTTCCTGATGTGTTTCCCTCAGACCTGCCGGGCATGCCGCCGGACAAGGATATTGATTTTGGTATCGATTTGGTGCCGGGCACTCAGCCTATTTCTATTCCTCCGTATCGGATGGCACCAGCTGAGTTGAAGGAATTGAAGGAGCAGCTCCAGGAACTCCTAGATAAGGGGTTCATTCGGCCGAGTGTGTCGCCGTGGGGTGCACCGGTCCTGTTTGTTAAGAAGAAGGACGAATCCATGAGGATGTGTATTGACTACAAGTAGCTAAACAAAGTAACAGTGAAGAATAAGTATCCTCTGCCTCGTATTGATGATTTATTTGATCAGCTCCAGGGAGCTAGGGTGTTCTCGAAGATTGATCTTCGTTCAGGCTACCATCAGCTGAAGATTAGAGAGTCTGACATTATGAAGACTGCATTCCGGACCGGATATGGTCACTATGAGTTCCTTGTGATGTCTTTTGGGCTGACCAACGCCCCAGCAGCATTTATGCATCTGATGAACAGTGTATTCAGGCCGTATCTTGATTCATTTGTGATCGTATTCATTGATGACATACTAGTCTACTCTCGTAGCCAGGAGGAGCATGCTCGGCACTTGAGTATTGTGTTGCAGAGGTTGAGAGAGGAGAAGTTGTATGCCAAGTTCTCCAAATGTGAGTTCTGGCTTGAGTCCGTGGCATTCTTAGGGCACGTGGTGTCCTGTGATGGTATTCTGGTAGATCCGAGGAAGGTCGAGGCGGTGTAGAGTTGGCCCAGACCGACCTCAGTTACTGAGATCCGTAGCTTTCTGGGATTGGCAGGGTATTATCGCCAATTTGTTCAGGGATTCTCTTCTATTGCTTCACCTTTGACTAGATTGACTCAGAAAGGTGTTCCTTTCTTATGGTCCGAGGAGTGCGAGGAGAGATTTCAGAAGCTCAAGACCGCACTGACCACAGCACCAGTCTTGATTCTGCCGACAGCTTCAGATTCTTATATTGTATATTGTGATGCCTTAGGAGTTGGCATTGGTTGTGTGTTGATGCAAGAGGGTAGGGTCATTGTTTATGCTTCTCGTCAGTTGAAGCCCCACGAGAAGAACTACCCTGTTCATGATTTGGAGCTAGCAGCCATAGTTCATGCTTTGAAGATTTGGAGGCATTACTTGTATGGTGTCTCCTGTGAGGTGTTCACGGATCATCGCAGCCTTCAGCACTTATTCAGACAGAAGGACCTTAATTTGAGACAGCGGAGGTGGTTGGAGTTGCTTAAGGATTATGACATCACTATTTTGTATCATCCGGAGAAGGCCAATGTGGTGGCCGATGCCTTGAGTCGGAAGGCGGTTAGCATGGGCAGCCTAGCTTTCATCCCAGTTGGGGAGAGGCCATTTGCTTATGATGTTGAGGCTCTAGCCAATCGGCTAGTGAGATTAGATATTTCGGAGCCGAGTCGGGTGTTGGCTTGTGTTGTTTCTCGATCTTCCTTATATGATCGCATCGGGGAGCGACAGTATGATGACCCACATTTGCTTGTCCTTAAGGACAGAGTGCAGCATAATGATGTTAGAGATGTGACTATCGACAGTGATGGTGTTCTGAGGATGCGGGGCCGTATATGCGTGCCCAATGTTGATGGTTTGCGGGAGTTGATACTTGAGGAGGCACACAGTTTGCGGTACTCTATTCACCCAGGTGCCGCAAAGATGTACCAAGACTTGAGACATCACTACCGGTGGAGGAGAATGAAGATGGATATTGTTAGGCATGTAGCTAAGTGCCTCAATTGCCAGCAGGTCAAATATGAGCATCAGAGACCGGGCGGTGTTCTTCAGCGTATGGTTATTCCTGAGTGGAAATGGGAGAGGATCACCATGGATTTTGTTACTGGGCTTCCTCGGACAGCGAGGAAGTTTGATTCTGTATGGGTGATTGTTGATCGGCTGACTAAGTCCGCACATTTCATCCCGGTTAGTACTACTTACTCATCGGAGCGGTTGGCATCGATCTTTATTCGGGAGATTGTCAGGTTGCATGGGGTCCCAGTGTCTATTATATCTGACAGAGGCACTCAGTTCACTTCTCAGTTTTGGAGAGCAATTCAACGAGAGATGGGTACGCGGGTTGAGTTGAGAACCGCATTTCACCCCCAGACAGATGGACAGTCTGAGCGCACTATTCAGATCCTGGAGGATATGTTGCGGGCATGTGTGATTGACTTTGGCGGTTCATGGGATGAGTTTTTGCCACTTGCTGAGTTTGCCTACAACAACAGCTACCAGTCGAGTATTCAGATGGCCCCGTACGAGGCATTGTATGGCAGACGGTGTAGATCTCCCGTCGGATGGTTTGAGCCTGGTGAGGATAGATTGATAGGGACCGAGTTAGTTCAGGATGCTCTGGATAGAGCAAAGTTGATCCAGGAGAGGCTTCGCACAGCACAGTCTCGCCAGAAGAGTTATGCGGACCGTAGGGTTCGAGAGTTGTCTTTCATGGTTGGTGATAGAGTATTGTTGAAGGTTTCACCCATGAAGGGTGTCATGAGGTTCGGGAGGAAAGGGAAGTTGAGTCCCAGGTACATTGGTCCTTTTGAGATACTCAGGAGAATTGGAGATGTGGCATATGAGTTAGCCTTGCCACCCAACTTATCCAGCGTTCATCCAGTATTCCATGTGTCTATGCTCCGGAAGTACATTGGGGATCCATCTCATGTATTAGACTTTAGTACCATTCAGCTTGATGGTGATCTATCATATGATGTGGAGCCTATTGCTATTTTGGGGCGCCAGGTAAGAAAATTGAGGTCGAAGGAGATTGCGGCAGTTAAGGTGCAGTGGAGAGGTCGGCCCGTGGAGGAGGCTACTTGGGAGGTTGAGCAGGAGATGCGGAGCAGATGCCCTCAGCTATTTGAGACTTCAGGTATGTTTCTTGACCCGCTCGAGGACGAGCGTTTGCTTAAGAGGGGGAGAATGTGACGACCCGGCCCGTCGTCACGGGAATTACCACCCCGTTGTGTTGTAATTACATAATTCATGATTTTATATCAGTGTTAGAGTCTATCGGGGGTGTGAGGAGTGAATTGGATTGGAAATGAGGCATGTAGCCTTTTTGAAGGAAACCTGAATAAGGAAAGTCAACACGGAGTTGACTATGTGGTTAGAGAACTCGGAATCGAATTCTGATGATTCGGTTAGTTTCGGGAGGTGATTTGTGATTTAGGGGAGCGATCGGAATTGAATTTGGAGGCCCGGTGTAGAAATAGGCTTGAATTGGCTAAGGTTGAATTTTGGCGAAATCCGAACGGTAGGTGAGATTCTGATTCGGGGGTCGGAATGTAATTCCGACAGTTGCAGTAGCTCCGTTAGGTGATTTTGGATATGTCCGCAAAATTTCAGGTCATTCGGACGTCGTTTGGTCGGGTTTTTGATAGAATGTGTAATTCGGAAGTTTTGAAGAAATTTAGGCTTGAATCCATGGGTAATTGGTAATTTTAATGTTTAGGATGGTGTTTTTATGATTGGAACAAGTCCGTATCGTGTTTTGGGGTATGTTGGTGGTTTTCGTTGGGGTCCCGAGGGCCTCGGGGTGAATCCGGACCATCATCCGGCAGTTGGAAGCAAGAAGTGACCTGCTGTAATCTGCAGATCACTGGGCAGTGATTTGGCCTTCGCGTTCGCGAGGGCAAGGCCCGCGTTCGCGTAGGCCAGGCTCAGCACTCTTCGCGTTCGCAAGGGAGTTAACGCGTTCGCGTACGAGGGAGTTGGAACGCATCGCGTTCGCGTGGGTCTAGGCCGCGTTCGCGAAGTAGGATTTGGCGAGGCCACGCGTTCGCGTGGGAGACTACGCGTTCGCGTAGAGTAAAAATCCGGAGCTGGGAAGTTGACCTTCGCGGACGCGTGAAGGCGTGCCGCGTTCGCGATGAGGAAGAGGAAAGAGGCATCGCGTTCGCGTGAGTGGCGTCGCGAACGCGATGAAGGAAATATTCTGGCAGTGAATTAAAAGCCAGAACAAAACCAGTCGCGGGTTTAATACCCAAAACCTCCATTTTTGAGTTCCAAGAGAAGAAATTGACGGGAGATTGCTGGAAAATCATCGGGGTTTCGTTGGAGGTAAGTTTTGTGGCTTAATTACATCATTTTAACATGAAATCCTTGGTTAAATCCCTGTAAATGGAAGATTAAAGGTGGGTTTGAGCCCTAGGCCTAAATTAAAGAAAAACACCGATTTGAGTGGGCAAATGGAGTCCGATTTTGGTAAATTTTATATGCCTAGACTCGTATCGAGATGAGGATTCCGAATATGTGATTTTTGTAATTTTTCGACAAGTGTGCCAAAAGTCGGGTTTTGACAACTTGTGGGTTTTGATATAATTTGGGTTATTTCGAATGAATTTCGTGAAATTAGCGTATATTGATGCATTCTCTATGATTTTGAGCAGATTTGGCACCCGAGGAGATTGAATTGCGAGGCAAGCGCAAGGCGGATTGAAGCTTCTACCGGTTCGAGGTGAGTGGTAGTAGTAAACAATGTACTGAGGGTTTGAAACCCCGTACTAGCACTTCACAGTGCTATATTGAGATGAGGCACGCGTTCTATGACGGGCGTGGTGACATTGTGATTGGGGGGTTCGGACTTAGTCCTTCCCGGCTAATAGAATACTGTGTTGTATGACTGTTACTGAGATTATAACTGTACAATAGGGCTAAAAGCCATGTTTGGGGCCTTGTGCCGATCTGTAGAGCATTAGGGAACCTATAGAGCTAGGTGACCCTTATATCATGTTGGAAACATACACTCAGTCGTAGCTCTAGCTGTATAGCATAATATGAGCCCGTACTAGATGTGTACATTGAGAGAGATTATCTAAGGTGGGATTCCATGTTCTAGCTGAGTGGGCCTGAAAGGCCAAGTATATACCGATTGAGATGAGACAGGGTCAAGGACCCACTATGAGATGTTATATTGGGCCTGAAAGGCCAAGTCTATATTGACTGAGGCAGGGTCAAGGACCCACTGTGATATACATTATATTGGGCCCGAGAGGCCAAGTACATACTGACTGGGATAGGGTCGAGGGCCCATTATGAGGTATTATATATATACCTATATTGGATCGGGCTGCACGCCGCAGCAGTATATATATTGGATCGGACTGCACGCCGCAGTAATATACATGTAATATACATGTAATATACATGTGGGACGGATTGCACGCCGCGGTATTATTGCGCTTGGGCTGTAGGAGCCCCTTCGGAGTCTGAGTCTGCACACATTCTCAGTGAGCACTGGTGTATATTATGGGATCGGGCTGCGCGCCGCAGCAGTATAAATAAATATATATATATATATATATTGGATCGGACCGCACGCCGCAGTAATACATGTGTGGATCGGGCTGCACGCCGCAGTATTATAGTGCTTGGGCCTAGTGAGCCCCTCCGAAGTCTGTATACACCCCCAGTGAGCGCCGTCGACGTAAAATGGAGCGGGCTGCGCGCCGCAGCGGTATATTTATTGGAGCGGGCTGCACGCCGCAGCGTTATACTTATTCATATCCTATTATCTACTTAAATACTTATACATTATAGACATTGGTATATGTCTTTATATGTTGAGATGGCCGTACACCGTAGGGGTACGAGTGAGGGTTGCCTTAGAACTGCTAAGTGATAGCACAGGAGTTCTTAGCTTCAGTTATTATTTATTATTGTTACTCACTGAGTTGAAATATACTCACCCCACTCCCCCGCACTTTCTGTGCAGATCCACAGGTGCCCGAGAGCAGTTGAGACATTGTAGCTGCTGATCCTTGTCTACTTTTGCGGAGATTACGAGGTAGCCTGCCAGCGTCCGCAGAGCTTGTTTTCTCCTTCTTTATCATCTTGTTGATTTCCTAATTGCCTAGACTTGGTTGTAGTAGGATGCTATTCTGTAGAGGCTCGGTCTCGTGACACCACGATATGGTTGGGACCGTATTTTGTATGTTTTACATTTCGTTTATCACCTGATATGAGCATTTACTGTTTAAGTTTAATTTGTTTAATAACTGGCTGGTTTAAGGGATAATATGGTCGGGCTTGCCTAGCATTGTGTTGGGCGCCATCACGACCAGGGTTTGGGTCGTGACATCATATTAGGCATGGGTTGTATGACATATTGGTAAGCCTTTACAAACATATTATGTCTGTACCAATACTCGACTTTATTCTCTGGTTCTTGGTCTAAGTGATAGAAGGAACAAATAGCATGAGCACATAGAATGCCTCTCAACTGCCAATTTCTACATGTGCATATCCTTCTCACTAAGTAACCAATAAACCTTTTGTCACCATCACCTATTTCAAATCCAGAATCTCCATTCCATAATACTTTACATTTCCTAGAAAGCTCTTTATTTTCTTCTAATATTAACCTTGTTATTGGTGAAATATTTAGAAAATCTCCTCATATCAACATGTCTATTCATAATTTTGTGTCTAATTTTCTCTAACATAGTAATAATAATTGACTTATGTCTTGGCCCTACTATCGAAGAATTAAAGGTTCACACATATTATTCTCAACAACATCACATTTAGAATATGTCGAAAAGTAAGCTCTAAACCAACATTCTTTATTATATGCCAGTAAGTCTTCACATATCTCCTTCTTACCAAGTTTTGCCATATTTGCAATTTCTTCCTTAAACTTTATTTCACATGAAGACTTAGCATATTTTCAAAATTGCATTCTTGTTTTTTTTCCTCTCTAGGTTTTGGTCCAATTAGACCAAATATGTCGAGCACACATTTTGTGTATGCATTAGATAATAGCTTACTAATAGTTGGAACCAGACCCTACAAAACAACATAATAACAATTTATTCAACAATAAAAAGCAGAAACGTTACATTATACAAATAGAAACAGATTATTTAAAAGAGAATACCTTTTGCATAGCTGACATAACTGTTAAGCATACCCCATCTCCTAAGTCCAAGTCTGGAATCATAGCCCTTTGCTTTTACACTTTACTCTAATCATTTTCTTCTCATTGGGTTTAAGTTTTAGCTGAAATTTATACTCTATAACATAAGAACTTACTGGTTTCCTAAATTTTATAGCATTCTCAAAGACCATACCAAGCTCAAATATAGTTATTTTACTATCTAGGTCAAACCTAATTTTTTTCTAGACGGTAATACAACACGCCTTTCAACTAGAAAATCCAACTCATACTATCATCATTTTCAATATTTGAACTACTGTAGTAGTCCTCATCCCGCTCTAATCTTTCAGCGTACTTGTCTCTTTTGTTTGGCCTCCCAATGTCATCAAACCCTTTGTTTGCTCCAGCCTCTCCTAACTCAACCTCTGTTGTGGGAGTAGGATTCTTACCCTTTTTCTTTGGGGTTTGATTGTTTTTTCTTATTATTTCTTGCCTTAAGGCTCTACACTCATAATCTAGCTCACTATCATCTTCCTCAGGTATAACATCTAATTCAGATTCACTACTCCAGATCTGAAGGCAAAATAGTATTGTCATCTGCTAGATTAGAGTTTTCTTCTTCTCTAGTCAAATATGTGTTGTTTTCTACCCGTTCAATGAGTGTTGGTTTTATACATCAGTTTGTTGAGCATTTATATTGTCTAAGCCATTTAATGTTGCTTAGACCCCTTATTTATTGAATTGTCTAAGCCAAATGGGACTCCTTCTTCCAGCAAACCAACATGACTAATAAACAAATCAAGAAAAGCACCATGTTTATGCTGAGATTCAATATGTAAAATTTGATTGTCATTTTCCAACAGAACAAAACCATTGAAATTGGAGTTAAACACATATAATCCCCCAACAGTTTTGTACCCTATGTCCTTTGAATAATTAATCAACTCGACAACGGAAAAGTGGTCCTTGTCAATAGGAGGTACCTTCATTTCTCTCTCACCAATGTATTTTGGGTCACGCGCTTTGATAAAAGTTCCACCATGGTGGAAATTGACACTAATATAATCCTATGCCATTTTTTTTTACTTTAATCTGATATGAAAAAGAAAAAAGAGACGATTACCAAAAATAATATACACACACTATTTTTAAAAATATAAAATCTAGCTTTTGTATCAATTTCCCAATATACCTAGACAAAAAAGAATTACGACAAAAAACATAGCAATGCATTGAAAAATCGACACTTACCAGTACAAGAACCACAACATTCGCTGCTTCGAAGGCCAGGAACAATAAAAAATGGAACAAAATCGACGGCGGTGAAAATCTACGGCCAACAAGAAATACTTGATGAAAATCTCAGTCATGTTTCCAGATCATGAAGAAAACATAAAAAATCGAAGGTTACCTCATGTAGGATTAGGGGGTTTTACGGAGTAGGGTAACAGTAAGGGGTGTATTTTTACGGGACATTGAAGGTGGACGCGTATTTTTACTAGATTTGGTGGGTCAGGTTCGGATATAGGGTTTAGGGTTGAAATGATTGTTGTGGGTCGGATTCGGATATTGTATATGAACCGTTTGACACGGCTAAAATGGCAATATTTTATTAGATATAATTGTTAGTACATTGTATTTGTAAAATAATTCTGAAAATATAAATAAATACAAACAAAAAATGTGCATAAACAGAAATGAAAAAACCAATTCGAGCCCACTGTATTCATAGTGTTTCCTTAATGAATTTAATCCCCTCCTAGTACCAAAGGTTATGGATTATTTCCTCCCAGGATAGAACGAATTACACACTAGTGTAGTGGCACTTCAAACCCCAGTGTTTCAGCAAACACAAAGTTTGGGAGCAAATCACACTTACTTTTGCTTTGTTTGATGCTAAAAGTATGCAGAAGAAAGGAGGAGAAACTCAGAAAATTCGTAGGGAAATTTTGAGCAGAATAGTGTTGTATTTATTGCCAAAAGTTGGGTTTAAATCTGAAGAGTCTCTCAGAAGTATTTTTTCTGCAAAACTGCCACAACATAAATGCCATTGCATAAATGGCTATTTACTCAATAATAAAGAGGGAAATTGAAGAGGGTAGTTACTTTTCTGTTTTCAAAATAGAAAAATGGATTGGATTTAATATTAATATTTAATATTCTATTATTAAAATAAATATTTAACAATATTTATGTTAATATTTTACTATTAACAAATAAATTTGGTCCAAAAATTTAATCAATCGATCGATCATTTGACCAAATCCAAATCCAAATCCAAATCCAAATCCAAATCCGAATCTGAATTCGAATCTGAATTCGAATCTGAATCCGAATCCGAATCCGAAGCCGAAGCCGAAGCCGAAGCCGAGCCGAGCCGAGCGAGCGACGATGATGACGTCGCGATGCTTGCTTTCTTCTCAACTCTTTCAAAGCGAGAAGAAGAGCAATTGCTTATATACCCATAAAAAACCTCTTCCTCTTCCAATATGGGACAATGCCCATTTACCAAGGAGGGGGAACTTGAAATTTCACTCAAAAATTTTCATTTCCCTCCATTTCCCATTCACCCTATTTTAACTATTTAATATATTAATTAAATATATTAAAAACCCAACAATCCCCCACATGAATAGGGAATGTCTCTATCACGGAAGTATGTATGGAAAACTATGTGATTAGCAAGTAAGGATTAATTGCATATGGATAAGTAGGTTTTCCTTAGAACTTTCCGTAGTGAACTTATGTCGGATATACTCGATCAATCGATAAATTTGATATTTTTGAACCGTCGAACTTTGGTGCATACCTAGACAACCACAAGTCACACAACCAACCCTTAACCATCTTTGGTTCTCATTGTTGTGTTCGTTTCAGCCATGAACACTGCTTGGTTTCATAAGTGCGTAGAGAACCGGCCTTACAAAATTCTCCTTGAAACGACTAACACTTCACACTTACATAGGTGATTCCTAAATGTGTCATCCCGTAGATATACTATTTAATATACCCCGTATCAAATTTAGAAATCATTAAAAAGCCTTAATGCTTTATCCTTGGTACTGAACATTGTCTTATACGAGAATGGACCAAAGGTTTATTTGACAATGTTGAACCGTTATTAATGACTTTGTTTGATCTCCTTGAACCTAGATCTTGGGATCTCCAGTCTTCTAGGTAGAGTTACCGCAACTATGACTTGTTCTCGGCCACAGTACCATTCCCCTTGATGATTTCTCAACTACATCTCTAGTTAGGACTTTTGTAAGTGGATCCGCCACATTTTCACTTGACTTTACATAGTCAATCGTGATAATTCCTCTAGAGAGTAATTATCTAACGGTTTTATGTCTTCGTCGTATACGACGAGATTTACCGTTATACATAACGCTCCCAGCCCTTCCAATTGCCTCTTGACTATCACAGTGTATGCATATTGGTGCCAAGGGTTTGGGCCAAAATGGAATATCTTCCAAAAATTCCAAAGCCATCCAGCTTCTTCACCGGCTTTATCCAAGGCTATGAACTCAACCTCCATTGTAGAGCGGGCAATACAAGTTTGTTTGGACGACTTCCAAGATACCACTCCTTCACCAATGGTGAATACATATCCACTTGTGGACTTGGAATCAGTTGATCCGGTGATCCAATTTGCATCACAATATCCCTCAATGACCGCAGGATATTTATCGTAGTGCAAAGCAAAGTCCTGGGTATGTACTAAGTACCCCAAAACTCGTTTCATGGCCATCCAATGAGATTGACCTGGATTGCTTGTATATCGACTCAATTTACTAATAGCACAGGCTATATCTGGTCGTGTACAATTTATGATGTACATTAAGCAACCCAACACCCGGGCATAATCCAATTGTGATATGCTTTGGCCTTTGTTCTTTGCTAATGCAAAATTCACGTCAATTGGAGTCTTTGCAACTTTAAAGCCCAAGTGCTTGAATTTTTCAAGCACTGTCTTGATATAATGAGATTGTGACAACGCCAGACCTTGAGAAGTCTTATGGATCTTAATTCCTAGAATTAAATCAGTAACTCCCAAGTCTTTCATATCAAACTTGCTAGTTAGCATACGCTTAGTAGCATTTATATTGGCAATGTCATTACTCATTATGAGCATATCATCCACATATAAGCAAACAATGATTATGTGATTTGGAACATTTTTAATGTAGACACATTTATCACATTCATTTATCTTAAACCCATTTGACAACATTGTTTGGTCAAATTTCGCATGCCATTGTTTGGGTGCTTGTTTTAATCCGTAAAGGGACTTAACAAGTCTACAGACCTTCTTTTCTTTACCTGGAACCACAAACCCTTCTGGTTGTTCCATGTAGATTTCTTCCTCCAACTCTCCATTTAAGAAGGCCATCTTAACATCCATTTGATGAATTTCAAGACCATAAACTGCAGCTAACGCTACTAACGTTCGTATGGACATAATTCTTGTAACTGGAGAGTATGTATCAAAATATTCAAGACTTTCTCGTTGTCTATACCCTTTGACCACAAGTCTTGCTTTATATTTGTCAATAGTGCCATTATCTTTCATTTTCCTCTTAAAGATCCATTTAGAACCCAACAGTTTATTTCCAGGAGGAAGATCAACCAATTCCCATGTACGGTTGTTCAATATGGATTCTATCTCACTATTGACTGCCTCTTTCCATAACATTGATTCCGAAGAAGACATGGCTTCTTTAAATGTTTGAGGCTCATTTTCCAATAAGAAAGTCACAAAATCTGGTCCAAATGAAGTAGACGTTCTTTGACGCTTACTACGCCTTAGATCCTCCTGGTTAAGTGTACTTTCTTTTGTTTCTTCCCGAGGTTATTTAGATCCTTCACTAGTCGACTCACATTCCTTTTTATACGGATATATATTTTCAAAGAACTCAACATTATATAATTCTATAACCATATTATTATGAATATCGGGATTTTCCGATTTATGAACCAGAAATCGATATGCTTTTCTATTAGTTGCATATCCTATAAAAACACAATCAACGGTTTTCGGTCCTATTTTTACCCTTTTGGGTTTAGGAACTTGCACTTTTGCCAAACACCCCCACACTTTAAAATAATTCAAGTTGGACTTCCTTCCTTTCCGTTTTTCATATAGAATGGATTGTGTTTTGCTATGGGGTACTCGATTTAATATTCGGCTAGCCGTAAGTACGGCTTCCCCCCACAAATTTTGTGGCAAACCAGAACTTATCAATAATGCGTTCATCATCTCCTTTAATGAACAATTTTTTTTCTGCAATCCCATTGGATTGGGGCGTGTAAGGGGCCATTGTTTGATAAATAATTCCATATTCTAAACATATTTGTTCAAAAGGAGATTCATATTCACCATCCCTATCACTTCTTATCATTTTGATTTTCTTGTTAAGTTGTGTTTCAACTTCATTTTTGTATTGCTTGAATGCGTCTATTGCTTCATCTTTACTATTGTTAATAAAAGTTATGAAACACTTATTTCCACCGCGAGATGGTATTAACTTCATGTCACAAATATCTGTGTGAATTAAGTCTAAAGGATTTGAATTCCTTTCAACCGACTTATAAGGATGTTTAACATACTTAGATTTCACACATACTTGACATTTTGATTTGTCACATTCAAATTTAGGCAATACTTCCAAATTAATCATTTTCCGTAAGGTTTTATAATTGACATGACCCAAACATATATGCCATAATTCATTTGACTCAAGAAAGTAAGACGAAGCTGAAATTTTATTATTATTCTCAACAACCATTACATTCAGCTTGAAAAGGCCCTCAGTGAGGTAACATTTTCCTACAAATATTTCGTTCTTATTTATTACAACCTTATCGGAAACAAAAACACATTTAAAACCATTTTTAACAAGAAGTCCAGTAGAGACCAAATTCTTTCTAATCTCGGGAACATGAAGGACGTTGTTCAAAGTCACCACTTTACCGGAAGTCATTTTGAGAAATATCTTCCCATATCCTTCAATATTGGACTTTGAAGCATTTTCCATATAAATCGTCTCATCGGGTCCAACAGGAGCATAAGTAGCAAACGCTTCTCTAACAGCACAAACATGACGAGTGGCTCCAGAATCAATCCACCACTCTTTAGGATTGCCTACCTAGTTGCATTCGGAAAGCATGGCACATAAGTCATCAACATCATCATGCTTTTCAACCATGTTTGCTTGACCCTTCTTCTTGTCTTTCTTCGGAGCACGACACTACATAGATTTTTGTCCGGATTTTCCACAGTTGTAGCAGTTTCCATTGAACCGCTTCTTGCTTGGGTTGTATTTTGTCCAGAAGCCTTCTTCCTCTTTTGTTCTCTTCAACAATATTTGCTCCCGTTATTGTTGAGTTTCCATGGCCTCTCTTTTCAGTAGCTTTATTGTCCTCTTCGATTCTCAACCGAACAATGAGATCTTCAAGGGACATCTCCTTACGTTTGTGTTTTAAGTATTTTTTGAAGCCCTTCCACAAATGAGGCAACTTTTCAATCATTGCTGCTACTTGGAATACTTCATTGATAACAAGACCTTCAATGAAATTTTTATTAGTAAAAATACTAAGATTACTACTTTCAACATCAATATTAATTTGATTTATACCTTCAACAAGGAGATCGTGAATAATCACTTGCAATTCCTGGACTTGGGTAATAACAAACTTGATATCTACCATTTTGTAGTCACAAAAGTTTGCAGCAACAAACTTTTTCAACCCGGCATCTTTTCAGTTTTGTATATCTACCACTGTAGACGTTATACAAAGTATCTTCTAGACCGCTTAGAATATGATTCTTGCATAAAAAATCTGAATGCTTCCACGCCTCAACGACGAGAAAGCGTTCAGTTTCTGGAGTTTCATCGGACAACACAGGAACATCTTCCTTGATGAACTTCTGGAGACTCAGAGTAGTCAAATAGAAGAACATCTTTTGTTGCTGCCGGAGTCATTCGGCTTGTTGAGGCATTAGCAGTCACCATTAGAATAGCCTGGTTCTCATTCTCGTTAGTCAGCATTAACAGTCACCATTAGAACAGCTTGGTTCTCATTCTCATTAATCATTTTTGTAAAAGGATGACACAAATATTAAAATCACGTAGATTTTAATAGAGTACAAAACCACAAAGGTTTTACTCTTCCTGAAACAGTAAAAACAAATACAGAAATAAATTTAAATTCCTTAAGCTTGTTAGTACATTGTATTTGTAAAATAATTCTGGAAATATAAATAAATACAAACAAAAAATACGCATAAACAGAAATGAAGAAACCAATTTGAGCCCACTGAATTCACAATGTTTCCTTAAGGAATTTAATCACCTCCTAGTACCCAAGGTTATGGATTATTTCCTCCCAGGATAAAACGAATTACACACTAGTATAGTGGCACTTCAAACCCTAGTGTTTCAGCGAACACAAAATTCGGGAGCAAATCACACTTACTTTTGCTTTGTTTGATGCTAAAAGTATGCAGAAGAAATGAGGAGAAACTCAAAAAATTCATAGTGAAATTCTGAGCAGAATAGTGTTGTATTTATAGCCAAAAATTGGGCTAAAATCTGAAGAGTCTCTTAAGAATGACTGTTTCTGCAAAACTGCCACAGCATGAAAAACGGATTGGATTTAGTATTAATATTCTATTATTAAAATAAATATTTAACAAAATTTCTGTTAATATTTTACTATTTATTAATCAATCGATCGATCATTTGACCAAATCCAAATCCGAATCCCAATCCGAATCCAAATCCGAATCCGTAGCCATAGCCGAAGTCGAGCGAGCGACGACGACGACGACGGTGCGAGGCTTGCTTTCTTCTCAACTCTTTAAGAGCAAGAAGTAGAGCAATTGCTTATATGCCCGTAAAAAACCTCTTCCTCTTCCAATATGAGGCAATGCCCATTTAACAAGGAGGGGGGACTAGAAATTTCACTCAAAAAATTTCATTTTCCTCCATTTCCCATTCACCCTCTTTTAACTATTTAATATATTAATTAAATATATTAAAAACACAACAATAATTACATATCAGATTTGTGTGAATACACGTGCTACTTTTTTTTATTGGAGTCAACTTTTGTGTTAAAGTGGAACAAAATAAAAGAGTTAGAGAGCCAAAATGGAACAAGACTGAGTTAAAGTGTCAATGAAAAATTGAGCCAAATTTAATAGTTAAAATAAATATTTAACAATATTTTTGTTAATATTTTACTATTAAAGTGTTAATAAAGTGTCAAATTCGTAGCCGTAGCCGTAGCCGTAGCCGAAGCCGAGCGAGCGAGCGACGACGACGACGACGACGGCGCGAGACTTTCTTCTCAACTCTTTAAGAGCAAGAAGTAGAGCAATTGCTTATATACCCATAAAAAATCTCTTCCTCTTCCAATATGGGACAATGCTCATTTAACAAAGAGGGGGAATTTGAAATTTCAGTAAAAAAATTTCATTTCCCGCCATTTCTCATTCACCCTCTTTTAACTATTTAATATATTAATTAAGTATATTAAAAACCCAACAATAATTACATATATAAGATTTGTATGAATACACGTGCTACTTTTTTTTTTATCGAAGTCAACTTTTGTGTTAAAGTGGAACAAAAAAAAAGAGTTAGAGAGCCAAAATGGAACAAGACTGAGTTAAAGTGTCAAAATAAAAAATTGAGCCAAATTTAATGGTTAAAATAAATATTTAACAATATTTCTGTTAATATTTTACTATTAAAGTGTTAATAAAGTGTCAAATCCGAATCCGTAGCCGTAGCCGTAGCCGAAGCCGAGCGATGACGACGACGGCACGAGGCTTTCCTCTCAACTCTTTAAGAGCAAGAAGTAGAGTAATTGCTTATATACCCATAAAAAACCTCTTCCTCTTTCAATATTGGACAATGCCCATTTAACGTTGGGAACTTGAAATTTCACTCAAAAAATTTCATTTCTCTCCATTTCCCATTCACCCACTTTTAACTATTTAATATATTAATTAAATATATTAAAAACCCAACAATAATTACATATTAGATTTGTGTGCATACACGTGCTACTTTTTTTTATCGGAGTCAACTTTTGTGTTAAAGTGGAACAAAAAAAAAGAGTTAGAGAGCCAAAATGGAACAAGACTGAGTTAAAATTTAATGATTCGTGTATATAATTGGTCAAGAAATATTGATTTCATCACCCCCTATCTCCATTGTAGCAGTGATATAGCTAAACTTGGCCTAACATCACTCGATAGGGAACGAACCTGTAATTTTACATAAATACTTAATTTTGTGTCTAATAGAAAACGGCATCCACGTCTCCAATAATTCTTAGGAATAGTTAGCGGAACCTTTAATTCGATTTGAATGGTATGAAAGTTTGGTTTGAGTTCTTGCCATTCAT
>JASVEL010013972.1:0-140373 GCA_032618575.1 Nicotiana noctiflora
TATTGGGGAGATATCACATATCCACGTCTTACTGAACTTTCTCATCTTACATATCCTAGTCATCAGCTTAATTTTAATATCCTCTAATATTGTGATGATTGTTTTGTGTCTTTCAGCCAAAATCCAGGAATTGAAAGTCTCACACATATTGTTGTCAATTACATCACACTTCCTATCACAGTTAAAATAAGCTCTACACCGTGTCTCTTTTCTATAGTGGAGTAAACTTTGACATATTCCATCCCCAAGCTTGTCTAGCATATCAAGTTGGTATTTCAATTCTAGAATACTAAAAGCCCTTGCACATCTCCAGAAAGTATTTCTCCTCTCCAACCCTCTCCACTCTTTTGACCAATTTGCAAGGATGTGCCTAGCACACATCCTGTGTTCACACTCAGGTAACAAGTCTCTAATAGCATTAATTAGACATTGCAGCATTCCAGAACAATAAAAAGCAGAACAACTGAAAAAAGAAAAACTGAAGCAGAACATAATGAAAACAGAAAAACTGAAGCAAAAAAGAATTCAATTAAACAACTGAAGCAGAACTGAAAGTAGTTACCTTCTGCATATAAGACATTATTATAAGGTCTCTTCCATCTTGTAAGCCCAAATATTCACTCAAACATTTAAAAAACCATGTCCAATTGAATGTGTTCTCTATATCCACAACTTCCCATGCAATTGGAAACATCTTATTGTTTCCATCTTTGGAGACAACTACAAGAAGTTGTCCCTTGCAAACTCTTTTCAAGAAACATCCATCAAGGGAAATAATTCTTTTGCATCCTTCCAGCCAGCCCCTTTTCATGGCATGTAAGCAGACATAGATTTTGGAGAATACCAGCTTCTCATCACCTGAATCTTATGCTTTTACCACACAGGTACTCCCAAGATTGGTCTGCAAAAATATATCTCTGTAGTCATAGAGCCTTTTGAACTCTTGATGCATATCACCAGTGATTTCTTTCAATATCTTTGCTCTAGCCATGTGGGCAGTTGATCTCCCTACATAGATGTCCAGTTTTTGGTTTATCAATTTTCTGAACTCCCTAACTTTTATACCTGGTTATGACATAATTCTGCTCTTGAATTTTTTGGTAAGATATCTTGAATAACACAACTTGTTCTTGTTAGTTGTATAACACTTGTGCACTGTATTATATCTTTTCACCTTAAAATTATTGGAACTCCCATCTTTACTTGCTGCAAGAAGCCATCTATATCTAGGTGCCACACATCTAACCCACACCCTATGTGGCTCATTTATGTACTTCTCAATCTGCACCCTTTTTTGAATTGCATGTTTGGTGACTGCTTCCCTAAACCGATGAACACTTTAAAAGATCAATCCTAACTCCCAATTGATTTTCTTGACAGTAAAATCAAAGATCAACCTCTTTTTTTCTTTTATTCCTCCACTTTCTTCTTATGTTCTTCACCATCTTCCTTTTCCACATCTGATGCAAAACTTTCAGCATCTGAAAAACCAAAGTATGGCCCATCAGTCCCAACTAAACCTTCATACCTATGTTGCTTACTACATGTACGCAGCTCATCAAACCCAATGTCTACACTTACCTTGTCCATGTTTATAAACCCCTCCCCCCTTTAGGTTTTTCACTTCTTTTTCTCCTGCTTCTCTTTACTTTCTCTCTAACTTCACCCAACTCATCAGGAACATCATCAGGAACGTCACCAGGAACATCATCAGGAACATCATCAGAACTTTCAGATATCCAATCTATGTCTACTTCCTCTTGCTTCCCAGCATCATCAGAAACAACATCATCAGCGGTAGAAGAGTCTTCTGCATCACCATCAAAAGCATTTCCATCATCAGAAGTGACAAAACTGTCTGAACTCCAGTGTATGTCATCAGCATCTACCTCTCCATCATCTTGGGCCTCTATAGGCCTTTTACTAGAAATCTTGCTACAACACACACTTTCACTATTATCAACATGGTCAAGAACTACTAAAGGGGCAACATGAATCACATATATTTCTAGTGTATCCACATCCTCTAACTGATTGCAAATGTCTAAAATATCCTTATCAATCAATACATTTATCAGCTTGTCAATCCTATCCATTGGGCATATATACAACTCAACCATGTTAACTAGGCCCATCTCCGTAGTGTAATTCATAAGCTCAAAGAAGGAAATCTTATCCACATCCACGTCTAAATTCAAGGTTTGACTTCCCCCCATATATCTACTAAAAGGGCCAATAATTAACTCACCCCTGCGATACCACTTTAAAGTAACAATTTTGAAAGACATTGTCCCTGGAAAGAAGCAGACAAAAGGTTTCAATTTCACATGCAAACAAAGAATAAAGAAGTCGTAATGGACAATAAAGAAAGGTCATATAACAACATAAAGAAAGAAAAAGACAACACATGCTCAAAACACAAAGGTCTCAATAGACAATGACAATAGATTCCCCATAAAGATGTCATAAACCCTAAAATTACTCCTGATGAAATACCCAAATAAACCCTAACTATTTCGACCCACCCATCCAAATCAAAAGAGTTGAACAACCATAAAATGTGAATACTAACCTGAAAAAGTAAAGAAGAAACAGCAACAACCAGATTTCTTCTCGTCAGATTATCTTCATAGTTTTAGGGATGAAGGACAAGACTTAGAAAATGGGGTTATGTTTGTTAATTTGTTCGTGTAGGTGTTTTTAACTTACCGGTTTGGATCTTTATGGGTCGGAATTAAGAAAAGGATCGGATAATCTATTTTAATTATTTTACACAACACATTAAATAATAAAGGGGCTGGTCAAAAGTAGTGTGTAATTGACACACTTTTAAAAGGTTTGGTGTGTAAAATAAAATCCGTGGTCAACAGGTGTGTAAGAGGGATTTGGTCCTAAGTTTGATGGGTAGATTATATATTTTTCCTAAAGGAAACCATTGAGAACTTAAGTAAAGAAGTATGCCTTAGTGGAGAAAGTGAATGTTGTTGAGCATGAGAGAGATGGTCTCTTAATAGTGATTGTAGACTTGAGGGAAACTACAGAGGAACTTGGAGCTGAGTATAGGCCTCGAAATTTTGATAAAGGGAAAAATGTAACTAGTGAGGCACACATTAAGCTTGAAAATAGGTTAAATGTTGCGAGAATTTGTTCGTGTGCTGAACTTGAGAAAAATAGGCAGCTCCAAGCAGAAATGGAAAGAGCAAAAAATGATATTGAGAAGTCCCATAAGTGGAGCTGGTCCTCGGAAGCTATTACTGCCATGTATGTTAATAATAGTAGAAACAAGTAGGGAATAGGGTTTCAAAGGAAGAGAACTCCTTACGACCCCCATAGCAAGTATGTTACTGTACCGGATAATTGGATGTGTACCCGGCATGGGAACAATGGGTATTTTAAAGAAAATTGCCAAGTCAGGGTCTAGTCTCTTTAGAAAAACAAAGTGTTTGCAGAAAAAGTAACTACTGAAAAGGGACCAGGTGCTACCCATAAAAAATGCATGTTACCTTTATGGACTAAAATAGCTCTTATTCACCCTTTTGCCTACTACAAGGGACCCAAACTTTCTTGGGTTCCTAAAATTAACTATTGATTTACTCGTGCATGGAACAGTAAGAGTAAGCAGTCAATAGTGGTTCATGGATAGTGGATGCTCGAAGCACATGATTAGGAATACTATGGACTTTTTTTCACTAAAAGCTCTACATAATGGAGTATATCCTTTGGCAATGGGAAAAAGGGGTACATTTTTAAGTCGCAAAAATTAGGAAATCACTCACTTACTCAATTGAGAATGTGTATTATGCCAATGGACTCAAGTATAGTCTCTTGAGTGTTTCTTGTATACGGCAAAATCGGAGGGTCCGATTTCCCATCGTCAAGGCATTTTGGAAGATCGCCTCGAAGCCTCGAGGCTGCAAAGATGAGCTCAAGTATTATTCCTCGGAGCCCATCAATACCTGTCCTTAAGAGAATATTGGTCGGGGCTAATGTAAAAATGGGAGTTCCTAAGACGCAGCTAAGTCTGACAAAGCCTAGCCAGGCTACTTTGAGCCCTAATCGGGGGTGTCACTTCCAGCCGCCCCATCCCCACTCCTTTACAACTAATGAATGCCTTACCATATAAGCTTCCCCCCTTCTATATAAAGGGGATTCTTACTATTTTGTACATAACTGATGTTACTCCAACTACTCTACATGAAATATATCATAACTCTCTCTCTCTCTCTCTCTCTCTCTCTCTCTCTCTCTCTCTTTTCTCTAGCATACTCTCTTGATATTGTTGCTCTATTTTATTATCTTCCTACTTTTTCTTCATTTATTGCTTATCATCGGTCATAAAGAGCATTTTCATAATGGTGGGTTCAGTCCCCGAGTCATTTTTATTTGGCCCTTCTGGCATTGGTTCAGCACATCGATTGGTTTTATGTTCAGCTACACTCGTGGTCTTATTTTGATGTTGAAGTTGAGCAATGGCAATCTGTTGGGCTTGCAACATCTCCAATATTACTTAGACGCTGACTCCCTCATCTCTTGTTCCTGGTGTTCATTGGTACCCTTGTCAGGCTCCTCTATGTACACCCCCACCGAGGTCCGTGCCTAAGTTGGTGTTTAGAGAAATATGATAATCAACATCAATTGGTTTCGCCTTTGGATCTTCCCCAGGGTTTGCCGGTGGTACACCGACCCCTGTATTGTTATTTTCACCAAGTTCTTTGTTGTCATGAACAGGTGCATTCTGTGATCTAGACAAGTATCAGCTTGAGAATAAAAAATTCTTGACAAGAAAAAGTGTAAAACTAACGTGTGTAATGAGAATCTATAAATAAATAATCACTATTATCTTTAGCCCCACGATGGGCGCCAAATTGTTTACCTGAAAAATACGAGTAATAATTAAATTTGATTTGTGGTTTTAAAGATATGTGATGTAGTTCAATAACAATTGATAATCAAGATGCATGAAGTAGAAATGAAAGAGAAAAGTGAATCACACCAAGGTTATTTAGCAGGAGTGACCTCGAGCTCAGTGACCTCGAGGTAGGCTTGGAATAATAAGAGTAATTAAGTAATAAAAGTAAAGTAAGAACAATATAGCTAAAGGACATTGTTAATGAACAATAAGTGAAAAGATAGAGAGTATATTCTTTGCTCGTGATAAGATGATGTTACAAATAATTTGGGTCCTCTTTTTATAATAGGGGAACCTTAAATAAGAAATATTTCTATTTACAGTAGGGAATATTTTTGATGCATCTGTCTAACCGCATAGTACGAAATCGTACAATCTTGTTCCGGCATTTATGCCGCGATTATGAAAATGTGGCAGGAATCTAGCTCATTCTGTTACAAATCCATAACGGTACTATTTCGGGGTCGAGTACACTCGGGCCTAGTCCTTGTTGTACCCCTATCTCCGGGCATTGCACTATGCACTACAAGAAATATGAGATACGACGACATTTTATAAACGTTACCATAAGTCATTTAAATGTCACAAATTAATTACTGACATTTATTTTACATTTAATCTAAATATCGAAAATTTCAATGTCGGAAATTTTGCGACATTTAAATTAATGTCGGCAAATAACTAGTGACATTTATTTTTGTCGTTCACAAACGTCAATATTTTAATCTCTTAACCTATTTTCTTCGTGATATATATCGAAATGTCGGTAGATTATTTACACTTTATGACAGATTATTGAATATCAAAACCAATTTTGATATTTATCGTTAAGAAGAAGAATATTCCAATTTTTTTCCTTTATGTATATTATTATATAGAATATAAAAAGTAGAAAATCGTATATCAAATATTGCAGATCTTCAAAATATGCAAACATTTTTATTCATTACCAAAAATCATACACCACATATACAATTCAAATAAACCAACGAATTACTTCAACATGGGACTACATAACCATACTTTTCTCTTATAATTTTCAAATACACCAACGCAATTTAAAGTTTCAGCATCCATGTGTTTTTTGATGAAGTGCTTCGTGCTTTCACCAAATCAGGATTCATTCACTAATTGATCGCACAACCTTCAAAATCAAGTGTATCGAAGATCTGAAATTAAAAAAATTAAAAAAAAATCACCAAACTGATTAAGGGAAAAGATAATTAGTAAAACAACATCAATTACCTCATATGGAGTAACAATAACCTTACTAGACTCTTTTGCAGGAGATTCACCTTCAAAAAGAAAACTGAAATAATCAACAAGAAAGACAAAAACAATAAAAAAATCAAGGCTTTGGTAAGCAAAATATCACAGATATAATTAATGCGAAAAGAGAAGTCCAAACTTACAGAACACAAGTTAGAGTAGATTAATTTGATCGAAAATCGCGATCCAGACAGCGCTAGTTGCTAGACTTTATTTCTAGGAAGCCTTCTAACTCTGAAACGAATCAAATGTTCAGTTAAATGAAATCTCCAGAATATAAATCGCAAATCTACGATTATAGACGTGCCATCAAAAGCAGCCAAAAACACACACAAAAAAAGAAGAAGATTGAGATTTATATTTCTTAGATTTATGAAAAATCTTACCAGCGGATTGGATCAAAATTAACGAAAGATGTGGTGATCAACGAATGAGGTTTCATAGTGCTTTGGGGTTGCCGCTTGAGGAGGTGTGGAGGAATAGGGTTGAATGATTTTTAATTCTTTTAGATCCCGTAAAAAGAATAAAAAATAATGCCCTTCAAAATATTTGAAATTATTTTTCTTGGGGGCAAATGAATCAATTTTGACATTTATTATGGATGTCACTAATTAAATGTCATATATTTCTAATAATTTGACATTTAAATCAAATGTCAATATATTTTCTGACACGTTTCAATAAATGTCGTTATTTTTATCATAATTTTTTAATAAATGTCGCTATGGACCTTTTTCCGATATTTATTATAAGTGTCATTAATTAAATGTTGTCGTATCACATACTTCTTGTAGTGATGTCTTCGAGCTTACCTCTTGTGCACTGGTCTCAAACTCAACCTTGCCTAAACTCGGGCCTATAACAGACCCTCAATCTTGTAAATCGGAGGCCTCTGATTTTGACCGTATATAGTATATAATCGCAATTTTTGGAAGAAAATTTAAGGTTGATTAGAATTGCAGATTCAATTAAAAAATCTTTCAAAAAATAATAAGATAAAATTTAATCTTGAAAACTAGACAACTCAATCAATTGTTTTTGTAGGGATTCACATTTCTGATATTATTAGCTTATTATGATTTGACACATCACGCAAGTCCAACAAAAGCCATAGACTGATAGCAACTCAAACTATTGTATCTGTAGGGATTATCGGTTCTGATATTTATGTACGTACGTAGCTTGTTATGATTTGACTAAATGTGGATCTCTAAGAACTAAGCACGCTTTGTTCAAGGTTATTTAACAGAGACTACATAGGAGTAATACAAGATTCTTTTTTCTTTTCCCAAGAAATTATTGTACAATATCTTTTCTTCTTGAGGTTGTGGCGTAAAGCTTCATTTTGAGCAGGTGGTGTATAGCAGTAACGGGGACAAATGATTCCAAAAAACGTGGTAAATCAAATTAGTATAAAATTCATTGTGCTTGGTGATACTAAAGACAAATTTTGAAATTAATTAGAACTTATTGCTTCTTCAAGAAAAACTAGGATGAGGAGTTTTATTGTTTTTGGTGAAATTACAGTGAGTCTACCGTTTATATATTTGAATTCTATAGATTGTAACTTTGTTTAGTTTATGCATTTTGCACGTGAGTGACAGAGTGAGGCAGTATCTTCTTTTAATGGGAGTACTTGCTTGGAGAGGCAACATAAGTTATTAACAAGACAAAGTCAAAAGGTGTATCTCTATTGCTTCCTACTGATATAGTGATAATAGACAAGTTTGGTGCTAATATTAATACTAGCAAGGTTTGTTACATTATCATCATGGTATCCTGATACTATCTCCGTCTTAAGTTATCTTTCATGTTTTTTTATACGTTGTTTAAGAAATATTAATTAAGAGGACAATTAAATTATTTTATCCTTATTTATGTCTTAAAGATTATTGAATGATTGTTACTTGTTGTATCGTATTGTATTGTTATTCCAAAATAATGTTTGTTTTGATATTTATTTAAAATTGATTGTATCATATTGTTAAATTCATTATTCTGAAACAAATCCCACTTTCTGAAACAACCGATTTGGTGAGATAAGATTGTTTCTTATTTTCTTTTTCTATTTTGCTCTTACTTATTACTCCATAATTCCATTTTATCCGATCCTTTTATCTTCCTTTTTTTTTCTCTAAATCTCCAACTTATTGACCTATTTTGTCTACGTCTATCTTTTCCAGAGTTGATTCGTGTCGTTCTTTTCATCCAAATCTCTATTCGTTTCTTTATCTCTTTCCATCGTTTTAACTTTATTTTTATTTTATTTTTTGCTTATGATAGTTAACTTTTTTGTTCAAGGTCTTGCTCTTGTTTCCGAGTTACATAATTGGCGATAAATTAATATCAAGTTTCTTAAATTATTTTTATACGTAATTCTTGATAAATTTTATTTAAAACAGTTGAGTTTTTAGTAAAGTTATCAGTTAAAGTACAACACGATAAAGTCAACTAAACAACAAAATGATACAATACAATACAATATATTATAAAACGGCAGGGTAACAATGATCGAGACATAGTGTTAAGATATAATTTCTCTTCAATGAATATTTGTTCTATTTATATGGTATCTCCATCTTCAAGAACAATTATTATTAAGGGAATGGGAAAAATAGTCCTGAACTTCTAGAATAATAAATATTTTTAAAAAGCACGATAAATAATATGAAACGGTGGAAGTAATTGGATAGGGTATATTGAACCTGATGCTACTAAAAGAAGTGCTTATTTTAGATAGTTGGGGTGCTTTGTCCAAGCTCGTAGGAAGTAGAAGCTGAAAAATATAGTTGCCTTTCGCTCATTGGAACTTTGACCAAGCATAAATTGCCGCTGTAAATACTATTTAAATTAATTAATTAAACAAAAATTGCTATTTCTCAAAAGTATTTTTTTGAAAAGTATTTCTTTTAAAAGAAATATTTTATAAAATAAACAGTATTTTCTGAGTTTCATCAATTTTGTTTTAAACACTGTACATATTGCTTTAGTGAATAAAATTCTTTCAATTGCCAATTTTTTTTTTTTTTTTGAAGCTCAAAAGCCCGATGAACAGATAATGGCTCAAGAAATTTTATTGCTCAACAATATGTCCGTATAACAACATTCTTGGCGCAAAAGAGAACAATAGTACAAAGCATGAATTCAGGTCCAATTATTCTCCTAATTTCAAACAAAGTCGAATATAGAGTATCTAAATAGAACATAAGACAAAGTTTGGAAAGTCTGATTAGTCTGCCAAGCCTGGCATATTTGATGTACTAGGAAGAGCTAACGTGAATGCCATTTCAACATCCTGCACTCTAATTTCAACGTTTTGATCAATCTGCAAGAACGAATTGAATGTCATATATATATTAGTAGTTCATTTGAGGCTTGACAACTTTAGCAAAGCCAGTTTGGTTATCATGTATTATAATTTGACAAAGTATTGATTATTACTAGGGGTGTACAATGAAAATCGATAAATTGCACCAAACCGATAATCTGAGCCAAACCGGAAAAAACTCCGAATGTGATTTTGGTTTGATTTGGTTTTAATTAAAAAAGGTCACTAAACCAACCCGATAGTACATTTATATAATTTATAAAAATATTCATTGTAATGTAATTTATAAATATTTCTTAAACTTTATCATAATTTTATCTTTTAAAATATTATTTTAGAGTTAGACTTAACATTCTTGAATGTTAAATAAATCTTATAACCCATAAAAGTAGTAACTCAAATAAAGTGCAAAATCAATACTAGTCAAAAGAAATTTAATGCAACACTTGGAATGATGATAGTGTTGGATATTTAGTTTTTAGTTTTACATTGGTTTATAGTTGTGCCAACAAGACTCAAAGGCACGTTCTATAGAGTGGTTGTAACAACCCAGCCTGCTAGTAATATTGTCCGCTCTGGGCCTAGGCTCTCACGAGTTTAAAACGTGTCACTAGGGTCTAATGCGTGTTAACTTATATACCCAGCATCCCTCTTGTGTTTTGCTGATGTGGGACTCTGTCTAAAGTTTTAGGATATTACATATACCCAACATCCCTCTTGTGTTTTGCTGATGTGGCACTCTGTCTAAAGCTTTGGGGTGTTCACCCCCTCTATGGACTCAGCGTCCTCACTGAGGTTTAACTTACCGCATGAGATTTGCCTAGACTCATCAGTGAGGTTTGCCCCGCCTAACCAGGATTAGCCTAAACTCAGTTAAGCTTTGACCCACCATCGGCATGGCTAGCACAAGAGTGCCTCTAATACCATTTGTAATAGCTTAGCCTGCTAGTGATATTGTTAGCTCTGGGCCTAGCCCCTCATAGGTTTAAAATGCGTCGCTAGGGTCTAAGGCTTATTAACTTATATACCCAGCATCCTCTTGTGTTTTGCCGATGTAAGACTTTGTCTAAAGTTTTGGGGTATTACATACTGAGGTGGTTATACTCATATTACATCCTGCACTTTACGTGCAGATCCAGGTGAATTAGAGCGCGATCATCGTTGAGTTCAGGTCATCTATATGTGGAGATTACAAGGTAGTTGCTAGTATCCACAAGACCTTGTTACTCCTTTTATCATTTCTTATTTGGACATTTAGACAGTTATATTTCTTAGTTCATAATTTTAGACGCTCATGACTTAGTGACACCCTGATGTTTGGGGCCCGTTCTCTTATTTTATATTAATTATAATTAGAGTTGATTTAGTTTATGAGAAATTCAAACGTTGAAAATATTTTATTAAATTCTTATAATTTATCTAGTAGTAATATTTGGGAAGTTGGCTTGCCTAGTAACACGATAGGCGTATCACGATATGGTTAGATTTTGGATCGTGCAGTGGTGGTTAGACCGACTATATTATATGAAGCGGAGTGTTGGCCCATTAAGAAGACCCATGTACAGAAGATAAAGGTAGCTAGGATGAGAATGTTGAGATGGATATGTGGGTATACTAGGAAAGACAAGACTATAAACGAAGTTATTAGGAAAAATGTGGGTGTTGCATCGGTGGAGTACAAATTGCATGAATCGAGGCTGAGATGGTTCGGACACATACAGGATAGAGACATAGATGTCCCGATCAGGAGGTGTGAAAGGTTGACCATAGCGGGTCTAAAGAAGGGGGTAGCTAAGAAGTATTAGGGTCTGGTGATTAGACAGGGCATGTTATTGCTGCAACTTACCGAGGACATGACCCTCGATAGAAAAGGGTGAAGATTGATATCTTGGGTGGAAGGATGATGGTGTGGAGATTGAGAATTATAGTGGAAGGATGGCATGTAGTCGCTAGTGTCTCTTAGTTTTACTTGTAGTACTGGTACTATTTTTGGTTCTTTATTATTACATACTATGTCATTTGTTTCTATTTCATTGTTGTTGCTACTATTTGTCACTCTATTTTCATTGTTCCTTGAGCCGAGGCTCTATCGAAAATATTCTCTCTGCCTTAAGAAGGTTTAAGAGGTAAGGTCATGCACACACATTACCCCCTCTCCAACCCCACATGTGGGATTATACTAGGTTTCTTATTGTATTAGTTTATAATAAAAATGCATAACTTGGTGTATCTTCTTCTTTAGTGCTTAGTTATATAATTAATAGTACTTATTAGCTATACTGATTTTAGCATGAGCTATATAATATTTTAGATTATGTTAATTTTGATTATGGCTTATTAATTAGCAATATTTACTTTATGCAATTTTATTTTTATTGTTATTGAATATTTTAGTATAATGCTATGACTTATCTCGTATTATTGTGTTATTTTCTTACAAAATATATTATACAATTGTATTTTACTAGAACGAAAAAATATTTGGAGCACAAGTTATATTTTGTGCTATGACGACTTTATCAGAAAAAAACCTAAAAACCCGAAAAAGCCGGAAAAAAATTGAGATTGAAAACCACGACTATATATGTTGGTTTGATTTGGTTTATAGATTTAAAATCCCGACACAATTAGTTTTTTTGGCAATTAAAAAATCCGAACCAACTCGACATATGCACATCTACTCTCCACAAAAGAAATACTCCATTATTAATACACCCTATGAGAAAAATCAAAGCTGTAAAAGTTAAATTAAAGAAATACATTTTATTTCCTTGCCTATATGAATAAGAAAGGTTTAATTTGCATGACCACAAAATAATTAAAAACTCACCTAGTCAGTTGAAGAAAAGCTACAATATATATAAAAGTGGAATGCCTTCACTGGAAATTTAGAATATATATATAATCACGTTTTGATAGTAGCTACAAAAAAGATAAACAGTAAGAAATTACCTCAGCAAGAACGGATATATAATGAAGAGCAATATGATTGGATGGTGTAACTCTAATGTGATGAATAGTAAGATGTAGCTTTTCCATTATTCCAGCAATTATTGTGAAGATATTCCTCATTTCTTTACTGCAATGGATTCCTATGAGTATATTCTTGTCTAGAATTTGAACCTTGATATCATTCTGATCAGGTTTGGTTTCATCAAAATTCTTAGCGACAAAAGAGTTGTCATCAGATGTAGTAGCAGCCAAAGGATATTGTCTATGTACCGTGGAAGTTGATTCAATCAAGTTTGTATTCTTTGTTGTCCCATCTTCCTCTAAAGCCCTAACACGTCCTTGAAGTTCTCCTATGTACTTGATTGAATCTTCAAGAATTGAAGCTTTGTCCAACTGATCATGCAATATTACAAAGAAAAAAAAAGTCAGTCCGGTGCACAAAGCTTTGCGCGTTCATGCGATGGGTCGCACTTTTAAGGGGGTGATGTAGGCCGCCTACCTTAATACAAGTATCAGTGGATGATTCCACAGGTCGAACCCGTGACCTATTACGGCTCGAATCCTGATCTATAAATCACACGGAGAAAAATTTACCGTTGCTCCAACGGTCATCTCTAACATGCAATCCATGGAGATGGAAGAATTTAAATAATAAGCAGTAAACTATGTTGCTTTTAGTTATAGTTGGCATTTGTTGTTAATTTTGTGTTTATTAGCATGTCATTGAGGAAAAATTAAGAAGAACCAAAGCAGTGAAAATAGAGGGAACAGCCCCGTTTTCTCTAATTTTTTCTCAAAGATTGTAAGCTATAAATTCCCTAATTCCAAAACATAGATCCTATGGAGTATTAATTTATTAGAACATGAAAAGAGTAGTCAGATTCACAAGGCATACTTATTCATGCAAGTATGTCAAAGGGTCGCACTTCAAGTGGTATAACGTAGATAGTTAGCCCATCATAATACAAATATTAATAATTGTTTTCACGGCTCGAATATGTGACTTTACTTTATCGTTGCTCCAAGGCTCCCCTAAATTTATCAAGAACATGATTCGCTCCCGTAATTGGCCATTTTTTTCCAAAAAAAAAAAAAAGTTGAACACATTATTTGCTCATAAATTTTTGATTTTAAAAAATTTCTAGTTCCCAAAAACCGGCCTAAGGTAGTTTTTGAATGAACTATTTTTTCTTTCACTCACAAAACCTCAATTTTTTTTCAAACAAAATGCATGTTCAAATATAACTGCAACTTCCAAAAATTATTTTTCAACACAACTTTAAAAATCCTTTTTTCAAATTTCAACCAAATCTATATCCAAATGCTACTCAAATAACATATACTATTACTTTACCCGAAACGTTTGGATTGGCTTTGTTTACAAATAGAACTGACTACAGATCGAAATCATACATCTATTGAAAAAGGACACTTAAAGAACTACTTTAAACCTAGTTGTACTAGTGATAATTAACTTATAAAAGAGACACTATTGAAATTAGAAATACCTTCTTGAGACCAGGAATACTTTTGGCCAAAACAGCAAATAGTTGGGTAAATCTTTCTCGGCGTTTCCTTTCAGCCAAAAGATGATCTTGAGATTGCAAAGGACTTCTACAAATCCTCTTAGTTGGTGATGATGACAAGCTTATGACCTTTTCAGATATCATATCATAATCTATTTCATCCCTTAGAAAATTAGAGTCTGGATTTCCAAATGAAATAATGTTTGGTGAAGAAGAAGAAGAAGAAGAAGAAGAATTAGTAGAAGTAGAGGAATTAGGAGAAGAAGAAGAAAAAGCAATTTTCGGAATTTCCATTAATGAAGAATTACTGCTAGGATTTTGATTAGGGAAAGATGTGAACATTTCAGAGAGTAAATTCTTAAATTCAAAAGGTTCTTCATCATCAGTTGTATTTTCAAGGTTATTAAAACTTGCATTTTCCATGGCTAATTTAGAGGAGAAAAAGAGAAATATTGTCAAGAAAAACAAACGCTAGCTTTGAATTTTTTCAGCTATACTTTTTTTCTTTCTTATATGCTATATATACAAACAGACCCTAACGTGTGAAGTCTTTTTCTTATTGGATGGCGTGTGTGGTTAGTTTCTTCTATTTTAGTCCTTATTAGAAGTTGAAGGAAATATTTCCTTGCTTTACATGCTGATTGAAAAAGATAGTCGAGGGATGAAAAGCAAGGAAATATTTTTATTATTTGTTTGTTATAAATTATATACAGGTAGTGTATGTTGCGGCCTTAAACTAAAAATGTCTCTTTATTTTAATTTATTTAAATTTATTTGATCGGAAGCGGAGTTTAAAAGAGTTTTTGTTTTTTGAAATTTATGATTTAAAATAATTCATAAATATTTATATGGCTATAAATTATTACCTCAAGGATAAAGCGGAAAGTTTAAAATTATATTCTCTCCAAATTTGGAAAAGGAAAACTGATCTCTAAATTGGAAATATGTTTATTCTATAACATAGTATAAACATACCGTCTCAATCTTGTAGTTTTACACATACCCTATTATTCCTATGCGAAAGTACACTAATGCATTAGAAATTGATTAAAAGATAAAATTAGCATTTGCCTTTTCTCAGACCCATCATCATCAGTCAACACCATGCATATCTCATTTTTAATACAAAGAATCAAATATTTGATTAAAAAAAATAATCTCTATATTACTAATTTTATACTACTAAACTCCATTTAACAATCCTTGCATACGTGTAAAATGAAAATGATGAAACTAAAAACGTTTTAAATCTAAAAAAAATGGCGTTCCTTTTTAAACAAATTTTAAAAAATTAAGATAAATAAATTGATACTAACGGAGTATTAACATCCGCACACCGGCCGTGTAAAGAGTATACTCCATCAGTTTCAAAAAGATCGACATTATTTCCTTATTAGTCTGTTTCAAAAAGATTGATACCTTTCAATATTTTCTTAATAAGTCTTCCCTTCTTTATTAAAGTTTGTGTCAAGACAAACTAAGACATACTTTTTTTTAAACCGAAGGAGTATACATTATACTACTAGTTCTATCATTTAATTAGATATAATTATCCATAATAAGTGAAATTAGAAAATTGAAGAATAATATAAGTCTATATTTCTTAAACTGCCTTAAAGTTGGCTTCCTATTTTATTTTTCTTCCTTTTGTTTTCTCTCTTAATTAATCTTTCACAAAAATTGTTAATAGCTCTATTTGTTAGCAGTTATCTTCAATTTTAAAAACAGATTCAGTTGGTCTATCAAAATAGATTGATGATGCTTAGAGATACACAGTATCTTGATGTATTACTTCTCGGATCTCTTCCAAGATTTTTCCATTTTTTGAGATTTATTGGGTTTGTTTAATCTGCTTTTTATTATCTGAATATAATGATTCCCACTGGTTCCATAAGTTATATATTGATTAATTAGGTAGCATCATTGTGAATATATTATCCATTTCTCGGATGATCGTTTTATTTATGGGACGTCCTTAGATTATCCTTAATTTTTAGGAGTACCAAATTCTTTTGACTTGAAAATTTGATGTCTTTTTTACTAAAAGGAATAATCTACCTTAAGGATTATTTGTTGATTTTAATAATTCTATTCATTCAATTTAAAAAGAAACACATTTAGTTAAGCTAATAAAATTGCATAGATGATGTTTATGATATGTATAATATCTGGATGTAGATTACTTGTCAGCTTCTTCCAAGATTTCGCATTGTATGAGATTTAATGTTTATTTAAATTTCTGATTTCTCAAGATCTATAATGCATATATTAATGTCCTGGTGTTATTGTTATATTATCGTTAATATTAACGTTTCATTACAATAAGGCTTGTCTTTTATTTATCCAAGTGTACCTACTCCTTTTGACCATAAAAGGTTAGTATCTTTAATTTGTCACACACACACACACAGAGGAAAGGCAGGGATTGTTTGCTGATATAATTAAGACTTAAACAACTTGAAGCAGATGATATGCCTCTAATTTTAAACAACTTGAAGCAGATGATAATCAAACTCACACTCAGAGGGGAGCCTAGCTAGGATTTGAAAGTAGGTTCATCTTAACTTTTATGTAAATTTGTGAATTTAAGGGTGTGTTTGGTATGAAGGAAAACATTTTCTGGAAAATGTTTTCCAATTTTCCCATGTTTGGTTGGCTTAAATATTTTGGAAAGCATTTTCCTTATCAATTCATTTTCCTCCAATTGGAGGAAAATGTTTTCCTTATCAAAAGAAGGGAAAACATTTTCCAAAACTCCTTCTCAACCATTCTCACCCTCACCAACCCACCCCACCCCCTCTCCAAAAAACAGTTTTTTTTTAGAAAAATTTTAGTTTTTCCGTTACCATCCACCCTACTACCCCTCCACCCCACCCCGCAAAAAAAAAATTTTCTTTTACCTTAATTTTTTTTCTATAATTTTAAATTTCTGTTTTCTTATTTTTTTGCACCACCCACCCCCACCCCTACCCCCTCCCCCCACCCCCACCCCCACCATACCCCTCCCACAAAAAAATTACTTTTTTTTTGTAATTTAAATTTTTATTTTTTTCGATTTACTGCCCCCCCCCCCCCCGCCCCCCCCCCCCCCCCACCCCCCCCCCCCCCCGAAAAAATTTTAAAATATATTTTTCAGTTTTTAATTTTAATATTTATCATTTAAAGACTCAATATTTTACAAGTTCCAAAATTATGAGTTCGGAAGTTTACGGGTTTAGAAATTATAAATTTACCGATTCGAAAATACGCAATTTTTGCGTTAAAAAGTAAAGCATCACATTAGTTCCTTTAGATTGTGTCAATTTTTAGAGACTTCGGGAAGGGGAGGGGTGGGGAGGTGGGAGGGGGAGGGGTAGGAGAGTTGCAAAAAAAATATTTTTCTAAAAAAAAAACTATTTTTTACTATCTAACCAAACATAGAAAATATTTTCCGGAAAATATTTTCCACTTACCAACCAAACAAGAGAAAATAAGTGATAAAATAACTTATTTTCCATGAAAACATTTTCTAGGAAAACATTTTCCTTCATACCAAACACACCCTAAAGGTCACGGCACGGGTGCACCATACCTTTGTATCTAAATTTGTGATACCCTGGATTGTCAAGTTGTTGAATTATGCACCGTTCCAAGTTCAAACAAATATAAATTTGCAATAAAGAGTGGGTCTAAACTCATAACTTTAAAAATATAATAGGTTCAATATCAAAAATCTTAAATGTTGGGGTATATATTTGTATCTATACCCGCTTTTTGTCTCACATTTTAACTTGTGCCCGCTTTGCAAAAACAATTGCAAGCGTACCCGCTTTTTCGCATAACTTCATCATACGGGGCTGAAGTAGTAAAGGCACTCATGCAAAACTTTAGAGCTGCAGCTCAGCTTTAGAGCTGAAGCTTTTGTGTTGTAAATGGGAAACTTTAGCTCTAGAGCTAAAGTTTTTGTGTTGTAACTGAGAAACATCAACTTTAGAGCTGAATTTTTTGTATT
This sequence comes from Nicotiana noctiflora, assembly GCA_032618575.1. Lineage (NCBI taxonomy): Eukaryota > Viridiplantae > Streptophyta > Magnoliopsida > Solanales > Solanaceae > Nicotiana > Nicotiana noctiflora. The sequence continues at coordinate 17,976 of JASVEL010013972.1, forward strand.
GTAACTGAAAAATTTTAGTTCTAGAGTTGAAGTTTTTGTGTTGGACTGAACTATACGGAGTAAAGCAACAATCATATTTATCCAAGAAATACTCTGGGGACTTCGCTTCATCTTACCATTCACAAAATTCAATTAGTGCAGTGATCACAAAAGGAATATTTGTACATCATATACAGTTTCTCATCTGTTAAAATGCATTCTATTCGCTATTTATTTCTACAGTTCGCAAACGAAGTAGTAGTAGTAGTAGCTTTAATTATGTTTGTAGCGCTGAACTAGGAATGTTGAAGTCATCGATGTAGAAAAAAGAAAAAAGAAAATGAAAGGAAGAGAAGGAGGAGGAGAAAGGGAGCAAAGTTATTTAAAAAGTGGGTACAAGTTAAAAGTTTTAAAAAATAAGTATATATTAAATGGGGGCAACTAGGGGTGTTCATGGTTCGATTTGGATTAGTTTTTCCCCCCAAAAAAATCAAACCAAGTAAATCGGTTTTTCAAGCATTAGAACCAAACCAAGTAAGTCGATTTTTCAAATATTAGAACCAAACCAAACTAAATAAGTCAGTTTTTCTCGGTTCGATTTATGTTAGTTTTTCGATTTTTCGGTTATTTATCGATTTTTTCATAAATATAAGACATACACTACAAATACATATTCCGGCGACCACATTTTCAATGTCACACTATCAAATCAATTGCCATTTGAAAAATCTATTATTTAGTAAGATATATTGATGATAATTGAATCAAATAGCTATGAATAATTTAATGACTCAATTAAAAATATGTTATTTTTAACACGAATTGGATTCTTACACTAAAGAAAAGAAAACGGCCAATCAAACTAGAATGTAAAGGTAACGAACTATAATAAAAGTGCAAACTATTAACAATTACCATAAATTTTTTTGAAACTTTATATAACAATATACATATATATAAGTATAATAATAAATTTGAAATAGCTACTCCTATAGTCAGTTTGGTTCGATTTTTTTCTGATTAAAATCAAAACCATAACCAAACCAAACCTGATCGGTTAAAATTCAAAACCAAAGCCAAACCAAACCAAAAAGTGTCGGTTTTTTTTATCGGTTTGATTCGATTTTTCGGGCTTTTTCGAACACCCTTAGGGACGACAAAATAAGGCTCCCGTGCAATTTTTACCTTCAGAATAATAACTTAGGAATTTCGGGTTAGAAATGTGATTAGTAGGAACATTCCAATCGAAACTGGGCAGTTATTAAAGACACATCACTTTGTCAATGCCACTGTGTTTCCCATAAATAATCTCACTGGTCATGTCTTTTGTTGCTATAACATAAGAATCTAAGCTATATGGTTCCTTTTATTCCATCATATTTACTGCTCCTTTTTTCACAAATGTATATCTTATTGCACTAATCTGAACTATCTGTCTTGTTCTGCTGATGGATACAAATACAATTGCACATGTAGTTAGTAGTGTAGTACATAGAATACCTTACCCTATATTAACAGAAGAAGAAAAGAGGGAGAAAAAAGAATAATAGTAAAACAGAATTGAAGCAACACCGTTGAACTATAACATTCATCACGGGTGTGAATTCGAATCGATTTATTGATAAATCGGATCGATTATTTATTATCGATTATCAATATCGATTTATCGATTTCGATTTCTAATTCAAAAATTTTCTTATCGAGTTGTCGATTTCGATTTTGTCCTCTTCGATTATCGATTTATCAATAAACCGATAAGAAATACTAAAAAAAAATTATTTTTTCTTAATTTTCTTTTACCCTTATTCTATAATACTCATTCCTTTACCCTAAGTCCCTAACCCTATTATTTCATCTACCATATTTAAGGAATGCTCATATTTAAAGCTCCAGGAAATTGAAGTTCAAATTAATGAAAAATAGAATTAGCCGTGACAATGTACTTTTTTTATACCGTTGGAGTGTTGGCGGCATACATTTGATCATTTACTTTAGTTTTATTGCATGTGTTTGTTGACATAATTTTTATGTTATAAACGATGTTGTCTTAAAGCTTCTTCTGGTCCATATTAGTTAGGCGTATTTATAGTGGTATACTTTCAGTGCTATCCTGCAAAAATTTCTTATTGGTGTAATCGATAACCGAATCGATAAGGCCCAAAAATCAATAAATCAAAATCGAAAAAATTGAAACCTTATTGAAACGATAACGATAAGCATATGTACAACTCGATACAGTTAAAAATAATTGAACTTTTCCTATCTGATTTTATCAACTATGTATATCTCAACTTACACGAGCCAGTTGTGCTTGTTAGCTTCGAATTGGTTAAGGCAAAACTAATTCTGCAGTCTACTCAATATCCTTCATAGCATCCTGCATAACAAAGAACAAGCAACTTACAATCAACCATACCAATTGTCCTTTCAAGATAGAAGCAGAAAAGCAATGCTTAAACATATGCAAGTATCTGAATATAAGTTCACTACGAGTATAATGTAAAAGGATCGGAAATGATCTGTGTTACCTTAGCAAGCCGTGTTACATAGGCTGCAGCAACTGCTGTAAACAATAAACCTATTCCAAGTGTCAATAACTGTTGGTTTCCTCCTCCTAGACCAATTTCAGAATCCTCTTGCGGGAAATCAAGAAAAGTAAAGATCGAGTGAGTTCACGATGATTTACTTCTTTTTCACACTAACATATAAATCAAAAACTTCTCAACTGAATAGAACTTAAAAGGTAGTATTAATTTCAGAGAATAGTAAGGCCAAGAACTACAACATCTGAATCCAACACAAATTAGCACCAGATGAAGAACTACTTCATTGTCCGAAGGGAAAAAAACCATTGCCAATTGCCAAATAGCACAAGCCAAAATTTGTTTGGATCACAGATGCCCAGAACATCATTTTTGTTTTGTTTTCTTCAGTTACAGACTGGATAAGAAACCCCCCCCCACCCCCCCACCCCCGGTCCCCGTTCGAGTCCATTAAAACCAAATCACTATAGTTGGTTCTTAATTATGCAACTACTATTAACTAGTCATGAATAAAACATACACATGCCTTGTCTGTACAGAGCTGCAACTTGCAGTATGTCATTCAACAAAGCTGTTTGTACTGTTTCTAGTAGACAGAAACTACTATAACTTGGAAAGTGGACACAATCTAAAGTTATTATCAATTGAAATTTACTTTGCCAACTTCTCTTAACAAGAAACTGCAACTTCCACAGCAGGATTGAGAAAATAGAATCACAGAGTCATGATTGACGATAAGAAGGGACACGGTTCACAACTAAGAACACAAGATTTTAGGAAAAAAAAAGGACTCACAATAAATGCGCGGCCAAATGCACCAGCGCTCACGTACGCCCATGTTCCAGGAAGCATTCCTAGCCAACTATATACAAAGATAAGATTTTATCAAGATGAAGAGCATGCCAGACAAGTTAAAAGACAGTCCTACACAAAAAGTTTTGATGCCCTAAATGAAGTTGGCGCACCCTGCAACTTTCAGTAACCAGAGCATTGCAATACCTTCGCATGATACCTCTATCAACATAAAGAAATGTATATAAAAGGCTATTTCTACAAGATTATGACCTGTTCTATAAAAGAATAATTTTCTTCAACAAATTTTGCGAACTCTCAACATCAATGGGAGATCGAAGATGACGGTTACTGACACTTCAGTATCACTTTACAATGGAGAAAAAAGAAAACGCTAAATAACTTGACACTGCTTTTTTCATCCTTCGGTAGATAGTTTGAACACGGTTGATCAGCTAGCTAATTCTATTGATAAATAGCACACATCGTAACTTGGTTTCGTCTCTGAACCAATAAAGCCAAAGCCAGATGGCAATGTAAGTAGTTTATGCGAAATACGAGTCGAAAGCACAACGAAATTAGAAATCTGACATTAGCCAATGATGAAAAAAAAGTAAACATAGAAAACTGAGTTTACCTTCCTAAAACATAAGGCACAAACTTGACCGAAGTCAGCCCATATAGATAATTCCCAAGAGAAAAGGGAAGCAAAGGGCTCAAACGGAGAAGGGTAACAACTTTGAAACCATTTTCTCCAATTGCTTTATCAATTGCAAGAAATTTCTTGTTTCCTTCCACCAGCTTAAGAATACGTTCACGAGCAAAATATCTGGCAATCAAGAACGCAACACTAGCAGCCACCTGAATGCATATCAAACTTTTGAGAACTTATTCTACATCATCATGCCACTATTGAACCAAATGAACAGCTTACCGTTCCACTAATGGACACAATGATGGTTCCAGTTATGGAGCCGAATAAAAGACCAGCTGACATCGTCAATGGAATAGCGGGTATTGCAAGGATCTACAAAGGCGTTGCAGCATAAGTCAGTTCAATGTAGGAACTCTGAAAAATGTTTGGAAGAACTAGAAGATTGGTCAAGTAAAGCCCAAAAATGCAAGTGTAAAATACATTGGTATCCCTGTCAGTGATAATAAGCATATGAAATCTTGCTACTTTATTTTAGTTTACAGTGCCAGCATCTTCTGAGCCAAAAAAAAAAAAACTACGCAAGCACCACCTTTAAGATGCGAAAGGACCATCTAACATATTATACATCCAATAAGTTACTAGTGTTTCCATACCAAAAAAACAGTATGCTATTAACAAGTACTTTGCTGGAAGTTCTTGCAAGATTTTAAGCCAACAAAAAATAGAGTATAGTTCTTACTTCTAACCCAGCATAAACTGCAACGAAGAGTGCGTATCCAGCTGCTCCATAACCTGCCGTGTGAGGAGCCTCAGTCAAGCTGAATTTACTTTTATATAATAATTAAAAGAAAAACTTTACATGTGATATAATTGAAGAAAGTTCAGAACATTCTTGATCTCTCAGTTTTGTTCAAAAAAGACCATCCAAAACTAAATTACAGAGCAGAGGTTATCAGATTATTATGAATCAAACCAAAAACCACTTAGAAGACAACATTTCAAACAGGCCAACGAAGATATAGAAACCTTGAATTGGCAAGCGGTAAAACATGGCAAGAAGGGGAGGCTGAAAAGGGAAGAGGGCAAAAGGCCAGTGTATAGGATACAAAAATGGTCAGTGTATCATTCTAGAGTTAAGGTCTTTGTTGCTTCAAAGTTGGAGCTAATAAAGGATAAGAGTCAGAAGCCAAGAGCGCTACAGTAAATGGATGACTGTTTTCATTTAACATTTTCTAGTAGAGATTATCATCATTCAGTAAAACAAAACTCTCAACTACCAGGGAAACCATTAACTCAGATAGGATTGACAGGTTTCCAGGAATATTTAAAACTATCACTTTCACTATTATGCTCGATGAAGTTCAAAATGCAATAACAGATATTCCATATCTTTTTGGATCTTTCACAGTTTAAGCAAACCAATAATGGCTTTCTATCTTCCCCTGATTCACTTTAGGTTCATTCCTCATTACAATTGTCTTGCCCTTGATTTAGATAGAGCTATAAAGTGGCAGCGAAAGGTGTCTGACTATCATAACAAGTCGCCCGACTAAACATTCGTAATGCGTCCAATTACAAGAATCCCAAGTTAGAAATGCAGATGAGGGATAATATTTAAGAGTTAGTCCACTCATTTGACGGGGAGCCTTGGAGAAACAGTAAAGTTGTCTCCGTTTGATCTATAGATCATGGGTTCAAACCGTGGATACAGCCACTAATGCTTGCATTGCGGTAGGCTGTATACAATCACACCCCTTGGAGTACGTCCCTTCCCGGATTCTGCGTGAATGCGGGATGCTTTGTGAACTGGGTTGTCCTCCTCTAGTTTACTCGTTTCCTCTTAGTAATACTTGGCCATTCATGTGAAGATTGGAAACAAACTTATTTTTCACCTTAGATGAACTTGGATTTGGACTTGAGTTTGGGATTAAAATTAAAAGGATCCTGACTCAAATTAATTTTTTGTTGAACAGTTATTAGCAAAATGACTTATCTGTTCTAAATGATGGCAACTTTTTGGAACTGTACAACTGTTTAAGGTAACTCTCGCATTCTTCAAATAAGAATGTGTTCCACCTCAAACACTAGTACTTCTCTGATGATTATAATGCGCTTCGTGTATCCTACGAAGAAAGTTCATTTGCTTATCCCAGAAGTCAAGCAATCAGTATTTTGAGAAAGTATTTATACACATCCTAAAACCTTCTCTGTTTTCGATAATCTTACATCATTTATTTCCTAGCATTAGCACCAAAACCAGCTGAAAAAAGCTCATTAGCTCAGACGAACTTCATCCCTGAACCATTTTCGGCTAAATAGGACAGCTTGGTAATTTAGCAAGATTCAGACTTAATTGGTTCATGCAATCCAGATATCTTTTCTGTTACGACCAACATTATAACTTTAACTACAACCAACTAAAAGGGGGAAAAAAACACAGCTATCAACTTTAGTATATCAACAACCACTCAGGGAAAGACAATACCAATACCAAGATTTGTTATTTATCAATTAACAAGAAGGAACAATAAATTGGAAACAGCCTCTCTGCCCTTTCAGTTTCGGGCAGGGATAAGACCTTTTTACATATTACCTTCTCCACACCCATCTTGTGGAGTTGTTGTTTTAAGAAGGAACAATAAGAAGAATTGTTAAAGTAAATGGTAAAATAACAAGGTTCAAGTCTGGTGCTATGACTCTAAAGGTGGAAAAATTAATTGGAAAATTCGTATGAAATTACCTTCAATATAGCCAGAAAACTGGTTCAAGAAAGCATTGATCTGTTCCTTGTATAAGTACCCAACAGTTCCAAATCCACCAACCACACCCACAATCAAAAGACCAGCCAAAATGGTACCTTTAATAGCAGAATTATCATCATTTCCTAATCCACTATCCCTCTCACTCTCACTCTCATAATCATCATCATCATTTTTGGGGTTCAAATTAAGCAGCTTCCTGAAGCTCTGAGGAGATTTATTTGGTGTTTTCAAAAGGGTTTGCTGTTTCTTGGTTTCTCTTAGTGAAGAACATGGTTTCAAGAAATGAAACCGTTTGGGTTTAAAACTATACAGAAACGAATTAACAGATGAATTTGAAAGGGAAAATTGAATCTTGGGTCCTTGTTTAAGAGGAGGTAAAAGGGTAACACATAGAGGTGTTCTGCTCAAATCAATGGTGGGCATTTCAGATGATAAATTAAAGGGACTGGAAAGTTGCTTCCTTTTTTTGAATTTCCTCTTCTTTTTGTACTTTGTTTTTGCTAAGGTTGTTTTGAGTTCATTTAAAGTGTATATTGAGGACTGTTCTCTGCTTATTGTGAAATTTGTGTTGCTTGTGCCATGTAAGAAAGGAATATTGTAGAATCTACTATTGTATAAGATTTGTGATGTGGGGATGAATGAAATTGACTTTCGGTGATTGAATGAAACCTGTGCTTCTTGTTGAAGCACGTGTTTTTTCTCTCTTTATTCTCAGAATATTTTTCTTAAAACTCTTTTAGTTAAATGAAATGCTCAATTTCCTTAAGGTAGAAATGGGCAAAAAGGAAGCAAATTTACTTTTCAAGTGGGATGAAACAAAAACATTGCTTATCATTGTTTACTTTGTGTAGAAGAATAATAAGATTAGGAATGAAGTTAATCGAAACAAGGTAAGAGTGGCTCCTGTGAAAGATAAGATGTAGGAAACGAAATTAAAATAGTACGGGTATGTGAATGAAAGGCATAGATACTTCAGTAAAGATGTGCGAGAGGTTGACCTTGGTAGGTCTGAGAAGATGTATAGGTAGGCCAAAGAAATATTGGAAAGAGCTGATTAAGCAAAACATGATACTACTCTAATTTATCGAGAACATGATACTTAATAGGAGGATGTGCATGTCAAGAATTAGGGTAGAAGAATAGTAGGCAGTCTGAATATTTTTCTTCTCCGTACCAGTAGTACTAGTGTTAGTTTTGTATTTTCGTATTCTTAGGTTTCTATTATCTTTCTCTTCGATTTTCTTATTAACTTGTTATTGTTACTACAGCAGCAACAACCAACCCAGCGAATTCTCATAAGTGATGTCTGGGAAGAGTGAGGTGTACACAGCCTTATCGCTACCCTGAAACGAGGGTCTATTAGATACAACCTATCTATAGGTAGGGATAATGCTATGTATACACTACCCTCCTGAAAACCTACTTGTAAAATTATACTGAATTTGTTGTTGTGATTCTTAGAAAGGAAGAATAAATAATGAAATATTATGCTTGAACATGATAATAAATTTTATTAATTAACTATCGTCAACTATTATTATGGAACATTTTAATGGGTTACTTCTAATTTTGCACTTACTATATTCTTTGCAGTTGATATATAAATTGTGATGTTATTCTTGAGTTGAGTTGTCACCACTCCAAAGTTTTCCTTGACAAGCATAATATTCCATCAAAATACCTTTTTGGGGGGAAGGGGGTATAGAGGATTATATAAATATAATATACTATTAATAAATAACACAATGTTTATTAACTAACATAAAAATAAATATTTAATGCAGTAGCGATTGACATAGATTAAAATTAAAAATACATTAAATAACATAATGGTACGAGAAAACTACAACAATAATTTTATACTCTCGTAGGTCACATTCAGATTTACTAATATCATTAAAATATTAAGTGTATGGGACAGAAGATTATTGTGGTTGTGGCTGTTGAAATTGTTTGACTTCTTTTATTCATTATTTGTTTTTGTTCTTGTCGAATAAATTCACAAATATTTGAATCATCAATAGAATCTAAATTCGACAATAAAAATTTATTTTCTTCTTTAAATTATTTTAGTTTCAAAGCTCTATCTTTATCTCCATATCTCGTTGTGTGTCTGCACTTGACTTTGATAACAACTCAATAAGCCGATTCTTTTATGATTTGACCATTTTCATAGCCTATGAAAAACATTCATCAATTTTTCTCTTTAATTTTTTTTCTTCGCCCCAACAAGTTGTTCTGATGATGTGTGATCGCTGCCGACTCAACGCTACACCAAGGTAGAAAGAGCGGGTCGTAATAGCTTTTACTCGAATAGTGGTTCGGGATCAAATTTTCACAGGGAGCTAGTAGTGGAGTTGTATTGTTTGTCTAGCCTAGAGATTTGTTTGTGCTTCCAATGTCACTTCAAACATTTTTGGTTTTCTTTGTTTTTATAACTACTATTATAAACCTAAAGATTAAAACTAAATTATGCTGGGAGAATATTGCGAAGTTGTATTTAATATAGGGAAAGGCACTAGGGTCGTGAAACTACCTAGGTGGCTAGCCAATGGGTATAAGTTACTATGGGCAGATTGATATAAGGGGCTTATGCTATAACCATTGCACATTTGTACGTATTCTCACACCTCTCGGTAGAGAAAATAATTTTGCCCAATTGGCTCTCTCGAAATTAATTGGGTAGGCCAATTAGACCAAGCAACTAGGGTTCAAGTAGGATAATTACTCTCTCGAGTTTTAACCCATTAATTGGGATTATATTTCTCGCGGGTCCATCGCAATTCCTTGTTGGGTCAATTTTTTGGGGTCATAGACTCTCTTTCTCAATAAGAGTTAGACCCACTAAGCTTGAATCCATGTTTGCAACCACAAATTCAAAATTAAAACATAAAATTAAACCAAATAACAAGCACCCAATATCAATCTCACCCTAGATGGCAACTTCCATCAACTATTTACACTAGGGTTGAGCCACAACCCTAGCTAATAGGTTTAACTACACATAATTAAAAAAGAAACAGAAGAAATAGATGAGGAACTAAACATATTAAGTAATTGCTAAATAGAATCTATAATAATAAAGAACAAAAGTTCCAAAAATGACTAAACTAGTTGTTCTCACAAGCTCAGCCGCTTTAAAAAATAATACTTGATCTAAAAATAGAAAAAGGTCCTATTTATACTAGGCTAAAAAAATTAGACAAAAATACCCCTGTGGGATCAGCGGGGACCGCACAAACATGACTGCGGCCGCACTCTTGAACTCTTTGTTTCTACTTCTCTAAAGTTGAGGAGCGCGGATGTAACGACTCGGCCCGTCGTTACGGTAATTTACCACCCCGTTACCTTGAATTTTCATATATTATGCTTTTAAATCAGTATTAGAATATATCGGGTGAGTTAGGAGTGATTTGGATTGAAAATAAAATAAATAGCATGTTTGAAGAAAGCTTAAATATGGAAAGTCAACCAAGAGTTGACTATTGAGTTAGAGTGCTCGGAACCGGATTCTGATGATTCGACTAGTTCTGGGGGATCATATATGACTTAGGAGAGCAATCGGAATTGAATTCGGAGGTCCGGTGTAGTTTTAGGCTTGAATTGGCGAAGGTTGAATTTTGGCGAAATCCGGATGGTAGGTGATATTTTGATCCGGGGGTCGAAATGGAATTCCGACAATTTTTGTAGTTTCGTTATGTGATTTTGGATATGTCTGCAAATTTTCAGGTCATTCGGACATCGTTTGATCGCGTTTTGGATTGAATGTTAGTTTTGAAAGTTTTGAATAAACTTAGGCTTGAATTCATGTGTAAATGGTGATTTTGATGTTTAGTATGGTATTTTTATGATTGGAACAAGTTCGTATCATGTTTTGGAGTATGTTGGTGGTTTTCGTTGGGGTCCCGGGGGTCTCGGGATGAATCCGGGGGTCCAAACGGACCATTTTTGGAAAAAATGAGAAGGCTGGTTGCTGTCATAAATGCAGCAGGTTTTTGCTCTCCGCGATCGCGGGGAGGGGACGCGATCGCGTAGGGTTGGGGGCTAGGCCATCGCGATCGCAGGATCACCAGTCGCGATCGCGTAGAGTTAGCCGGGTGGCCATCGCGATCGCATGAGCATCTACGCGATTGCGTAGAAGAGAAATAGGGTCCAGGGAAATTTGTGCTACGCGATCGCAGGAATAGAGACGCGATCGCGTGAAGCCGGATGTTTGAACATCGCGATCGCGTGAGGCGAGTCGCGATCGCGTGAGTCTGGATTTTTGAACATCGCGATCGCGTGAGGAGAGTCACGATCGCGTGAGGTCGAAATTTTTGAACATCGCGATCGCGTGAGTAGAGTCGCGATCGCGTAGAGCAAATGGGTCTGGCAGAGAATTTAATCACAGAACAGAGGGTTACGGGTTCATTAACCCAAAACTCAATTTTGAGCCCTAGAGAGAAGAAAACTCGAGGAAATCACCGAGAAGTCATCGGGTATTCGTCGGAGGTAAGATTCTTGACTCAAAAACATCATTTTATGGTAGAATTAACATCAATCTTCATGAAATTGGGGTGAAATCTTGAAGAAATGTGGCATAAATATTGAAAATGGGATTTTTGGATTTGGAAGGCCATTTGAACTCCGATTTCGATAAATTTTATATGCACGGACTCGTGGCGAGATGAGGGTCGCGTTGGTACTAATTTTGAAATTTTCCGAGCAGTGGGGCCCGGGGTCGGATTTTACCAACTTGGTGTATTTATGCGAATTTCATGTAAATTGAAATGGGTTATGATTATTTGACCCGTATTTGATATAATTATTGTGGTTTGACTAGATTCCACGCACGAGGGAGCTAAATTCAAAGGAAAAGGCATCGCGGACGAGTCTACGGCCGACTAGAGGTGAGTAGTTTGTGTATATGGTAGCCTGAGGGTTCGAAACCCCGGCTTAGCACATTGTGACGCTGCTAGGGCGTGGCTCGCACACCGTGGCAGGTGCGGGATTGATTGTGACCGGGGATTGAGACTTGGTCCATCCCGAAAATGAATAATATGTTATTAGTGTTGGAAATACACTGTATTTGATATTTTTGTGGGCTGTAAGCCTTGTTTGGGGCCTTGTGCCGATCCGTAGCGTCCTTAGAGGACAATATTTATGTGATAGCTATAATTGCTTAAATCACTGATCTCAGGTCCTGGAAATTTAAATCACATTTTTTTTTTGAATGCTAAGTCACCGGTTTTTGCAAATTTAATAAAGTTAAAGTATTTTCCATAAATTATGAATCTGGAAACTGGAAGTAAGAAAAATGAACTGTTTTGTGACTTATTTGCTTATTGTGGACTGAGTATGGGATCGGGCTGCACGCCGCAGTGGTTGATATGAGGATCGGGCTGCACGCCGCAGCAGTATTGCGCTTGGGCTGTAGGAGCCCCTCCGGAGTCTGTACACACCCCCAGTGAGCGCCGTCGACGTTAAATTGGATCGGGCTACACGTCGTAGCGGTTATGTGCATTGCATTGCATCCTGTATTTGTTGAATTACTCTGTGGTAGCTGTATTGTATTGTTGCTGCTAGTTCGTAGGAGATTCGGACTGTAGTGTAGCTTCATATTGTGGTATGTTGTGGATTTCTTACTGTCAGCTACTTATATATATTTGTTACTCACTGAGTACTTAGTACTCACCCCTACTCCCTGCACCTTTTGTGTGCAGACTCAGGTACTCAGGAGCAGTAGGCAGGCATTCCAGCGTTTGTAGTGTCACATCGAGTTGTCGAGGTAGCTACCTACGTTCGCAGAACCTAGCTTCTCCTCTCCTTTCCAGTTGTTATTTTGTATTTTGTATTCAGACTTGAGTATTTCTATACAGTACTCTCTATTCCTGTTGGGTTTTGTTAGAGGCTCTAGACTTGTGACTCCGGATCTTTGGGAGTGTCGGTATTTTGTTCACTTTTATTATTATTGGAGTTCTTAAACTCATATATTCTTCTTGGGATGTCCATTTGGGACTGATATCGTTGCGATAATTGAATTGTTGGTTTGGCTGGCCTAGCTTAATTGTTGGGCGCCATCACGACCGGATTTGGGTCGTGACAAGTTGGTATCAGAGCCCTAGGTTATTAGGACTCGCGAGTCATGAGCCGGTTTAGTAGGCTTTCGCGGATCGGTACGTAGACGTCCGTATCTATCCTCGGAGGGCTACGGAAACTTTAGGAAAAACCTCATTTTCTTGGATTCATATCGTGCGATTTGTGTTATCATGAAATTAAATTTTTCCATATTCTATTCTCTCTCAGATGGCGAGAACACGGGCTAACGGACGTGGCGGACGACCACCATTGGCACCCAGAGGCCGTGGTCGTGGTAGAGGTAGGGCAGCAGTACCAGCACCTGCTAACCCACCAGCCGACCGGACTCAGGGTCAGATCCCTGCACCAGTGGCCCAGGCTCAGGACCAGATTCCAGCAACTCAGGTTCAGGCACCGGCAGTGCCTATTGTGATACCGGGTCTTCAGGAGACCTTGGCTCAGATCTTATCGGTGTGCACAGGCTTGGCACAGGTAGTTGCAGCTACTGCTGCAGTATCTTCTTCACAGGCAGGGGGAGGAAATCAGACCCCCGTGGCTCACACACCCGAGCCAGTTCAGCCAGTTGTGCCCGTTGCACCAGCTCCTGCTTATATGGTTTCAGCTATGCCCGAAAATGAGCAGCGTCGTTTGGAGAGATTTGAGAGGCTACAGCCTCCGACATTTAGTGGTGCTGAGGGCGAGGACGCCCAGGGTTTTCTTGACAGATGTCAGCGCATGCTTCGCACCGCGGGTATTCTAGAGTCCAGCGGTGTTTCATTCACCACTTTTCAGTTCACAGGTGCAGCATTTCAGTGGTGGGAGGATTTCGAGAGGCGTAGGCCCGCTGGGGCGGTGCCCCTCACTTGGCAGCAGTTCTCCACGGTATTTTTGGAGAAGTACGTGCCTCAGTCTCAGAGAGAGGAGCTGCGACGTCAGTTCAAGTGGTTGAAGCAAGGAGAGATGACGGTTAATCAGTACGAGATGAGATTCACGCAGTTGGCCCGTCATACCATGTGGATGGTTCCTACAGACAGAGAGAGGATTCGGAGATTTATTGATGGCCTTATTTATCCCATCCGCATATTGATGACCAGGGAGAGAGTTTCGGCAGTTACCTTTGAGGAGGTGGTTGATGCTGCCCGTCATATTGAGACAGATCGCCGCAGAGAGCGAGAGGAGAGAGAGGCTAAGAGGCCTCGTGGTTCTGGCAGCTACAGTGGTGCTCCGTCTAGGGGCCAACCCCAGTATAGCAGGGGTCGTTCTTTCGGGTCTCATCAGTCTGGACGTGCAGAGTCCAGTGGGGTTTCATCAGATCGTGGTCGTCAGGGCCATCAGGGTTATCAGGGTCAGCAGAGCCGTCAGCAGAGTCAGCCTGCACTGAGTGCTCTTCCAGCTCAAAGCTCTGCTCCTACTTCCTCAGCACAGGGTTCATCTGTAGCAAGGGGTCCTCAACAGCCCCTTCTTCCATCTTCAGGCCGTTGTTTTGAGTGCGGTGACTTAGGCCATATCGGGAGAGAGTGTCCTTAGTGGCTACGTAAGCGGTCTCAGCAGAGGGATCAGCCCTCGTCTTCTACTCCTGTTTCTTCAGCGCCAGCACAGTCGGCTAGGACTGGTGGCCAGGTATCCAGAGGTCGCCCTAGGGGTGAAGATCGTACTGGTGGAGGCCGGGCTCGTTTCTATGCTCTTCCGGATAGGAAGGATGCTAGTGCTTCAGATGCGGTCATTTCAGGTATTATCTCAGTCTGCCACAGGGATGCTTCTGTCTTATTTGATCTCGGATCCACCTATTCTTATGTCTCTACTTATTTTGCACATCATTTGGGTATGACCCGTGGTATTCTTGCTTTGCCCGTACATGTGTCTACCCCGGTGGGGGATACTGTTGTTGTGGATCAGGTATATCGATCATGTATTATTACTATTGGGGGTCTGGAGACCCGAGTTGATCTATTACTACTGGGCATGGTAGATTTTGATGTAATTCTAGGCATGGATTGGCTATCTCCTTACCATGCGATTCCGGACTGTCATGCCAAGACAGTCACACTAGCTATTCCAGGTAATCCGAAGATCGAGTGGCGTGGCTTGACTGATTATGTGTCTGACAGGGTGATTTCTTATATAAAGGCCCAACGAATGATTGGCAAGGGTTGTTTATCTTATTTGGCCTTCATTAGAAATGTTGAAGCCGAGACGCCCAGTCTTGATTCGGTCCCCATTGTGAGGGAGTTTCCGGATGTATTTCCAGTAGACCTACCAGGCATGCCGCCTGACAGAGATATCGATTTTGGTATTGACTTGGTGTCGGGCACTCAGCCCATTTCTATTCCTCCCTATCGCATGGCACCAGCAGAGTTAAAAGAATTGAAAGAACAACTTCAGGAACTCTTAGATAAGGGTTTCATTCGTCCGAGTGTGTCACCTTGGGGTGCACCGGTGTTGTTCGTAAAGAAGAAAGATGGCACAATGAGAATGTGCATTGATTACAGGCAACTGAACAAGGTAACAGTGAAGAATAAGTACCCATTGCCTCGTATTGAGGACCTATTTGATCAGCTCCAGGGAGCTAGTGTATTTTCTAAGATTGATCTTCGATCGGGCTATCATCAATTGAAGATCAGGGACTCGGATATTATGAAGACAGCGTTCAGGATGCGATATGGGTACTACGAGTTCCTGGTGATGTCTTTCGGGTTGACTAATGCCCCAGCAGCATTCATGCACTTAATGAATAGTGTATTTCGGCCGTACCTTGATTCTTTTGTGATTGTGTTTATTGATGATATTCTGGTGTATTCACGCAGCCAGGAGGAGCATGCACAGCATTTGAGGGTGGTATTGCGGAGGTTGAGAGAAGAGAAGCTCTATGCGAAATTCACTAAGTGTGAGTTCTGGCTTGATACTGTCGGTTTTCTGGGACATATAGTGTCCAGTGATGGTATTCGGGTTGATCCACAGAAGGTCGAAGCAGTGCAGAATTGGCCCAGACCTTCCTCAGCTACAGAGATTCGGAGTTTTCTCGGCTTGGCAGGCTATTATCGCCGGTTTGTTCAGGGTTTCTCATCTATTGCTTCACCGTTGACTAAGTTGACACGGAAGAATGCTCCATTTGTGTGGTCTGATGAATGTGAGGAGAGCTTCCAGAAGCTCAAGGAGACTTTGACCACCGCTCCAATACTTGTGTTACCATCAGCTTCAGGGTCATATACGGTGTATTGTGATGCTTCCAGAGTTGGACTCGGTTGTGTGTTGATGCAGGAGGGTAGAGTTATTGCATATGCTTCTCGTCAGCTAAAGCCCCACGAGAAGAACTACCCTGTTCATGATTTAGAGTTAGCTGCTATTGTTCATGCCTTGAAGGTTTGGAGGCATTACCTATATGGTGTATCTTGTGATGTATATACAGACCACCGCAGCCTTCAGCATTTGTTTAAGCAGAAAGATCTAAATTTGAGGCAGCGGAGATGGCTTGAATTGCTTAAAGATTATGATATTACTATCTTGTATCATTCCGGGAAAGCCAATGTAGTGGCTGATGCATTGAGCCGGAAGGCTATTAGTATGGGCAGTTTGGCGTATATTCCAGTTGGGGAGAGACCCCTAGCAGTTGATGTTCAGGCGTTAGCTAATCGGATGGTGAGGCTGGATATTTCTGAGCCCAGTCGGGTGATGGCTTGTGTAGTAGCTCGTTCTTCTTTATATGATCGTATTCGAGAGCGCCGGTATGATGATCCACACTTACTTGTCCTTAAGGACAGAGTTCAGCATGATGATGCCAGAGATGTCACTATTGATAGTGATGGTGTATTGCGGATGGCAGGGGCGGATATGCGTGCCCAATGTTGATGGCCTTCGTGAGTTGATATTGGAGGAAGCCCACAGCTCGCGGTATTCTATTCATCCAGGAGCCGCGAAGATGTATCAAGATTTGAAGCAACATTATTGGTGGAGAAAGATGAAGAAAGATATTGTGAGCCATGTGGCTCGGTGTCTAAACTGTCAGCAGGTCAAGTATGAGCATCGGAGACCTGGTGGTGTATTCCGACGTATTGATATTCCGGAGTGGAAGTGGGAAAGAATAACTATGGACTTTGTTAGTGGACTCCCTCGGACAGCGAGGAAGTTCGATTCAGTTTGGGTGGTGGTGGATTGGTTGACCAAGTCAGCTCACTTCATCCCAGTGTGTACTACTTATTCCTCAGAGCGGTTGGCAGAAATATTCATCCGTGAGATAGTGAGATTGCATGGAGTTCCTATTTCTATTATATCGGACAGAGGTACCCAGTTCACTTCTCAGTTCTGGAGGACATTTCAGCGAGAGTTGGGTTCACAGGTAGAGCTGAGCACAGCATTTCATCCACAGACGGATGGACAGTCTGAGCGTACTATTCAGATATTAGAGGACATGTTGCGTGCTTGTGTCATTGATTTCGGTGGTTCGTGGGCTGATTATTTGCCTTTGGCGGAGTTTGCTTATAATAATAGCTATCGGTCCAGTATTCAGATGGCACCGTATGAAGCTTTATATGGGATACGGTGTAGGTCTCCAGTTGGTTGGTTCGAGCCCAGCGAGGCTAGGTTGTTGGGGACAGAGTTAGTCCAAGATGCCTTAGACAAGGTGAAGGTGATTCGGGAGAGACTTCGCACAGCTCAGTCGCGTCAGAAGAGTTATGCAGACCGAAAGGTCCGAGATGTGTCTTATTCGGTAGGTGAGAAGGTGTTGCTGAAAGTTTCGCCTATGAAGGGTGTTATGAGGTTTGGAAAGAAAGGAAAGTTGAGCCCAAGGTTCATTGGACCTTTTGAGGTGCTTAGGAAAGTTGGGGAGATGGCTTATATGCTTGCTTTGCCACCCAGTTTGTCGGGAGTTCACCCGGTGTTCCATGTATCTATGCTCCGGAAGTATGTCGGAGACCCGTCTCATGTGTTAGATTTCAGCACGATTCAGCTAGATGAGGATTTGACTTATGATGTGGAACCAGTAGCCATTTTGGGTCGACAGGTTCGTAAGCTGAGATCTAAGGATATAGCTTCGGTGAAAGTGCAGTGGAGAGGTCGTCCCGTGGAGGAAGCAACTTGGGAGACCGAGCAGGAAATGCGAAGCAGATATCCACACTTGTTTGATACTCCAGGTATGTTTCTTAACTCGCTCGGGGACGAGCGTTTGTTTAAGTTGGGGAGAATGTAACGACCCGGCCCGTCGTTACGGGAATTTACCACCCTGTTACCTTGCATTTTCATATATTATGCTTTTAAATCAGTATTAGAATATATCGGGTGAGTTAGGAGTGATTTGGATTGAAAATGAAACAAATGGCATGTTTGAAGAAAGCTTGAATATGGAAAGTCAACCAAGAGTTGACTATTTAGTTAGAGTGCTCAGAACCGGATTCTGATGATTCGACTAGTTCCGGGGGATCATTTATGACTTAGGAGAGCAATCGGAATTGAATTCGGAGGTCCGGTGTAGTTTTAGGCTTGAATTGGCGAAGGTTGAATTTTGGCGATATCCGGATGGTAGGTGATATTTTTATCCGGGGGTCGAAATGGAATTCCGACAATTTCTGTAGTTTCGTTATGTGATTTTGGATATGTCTGCAAATTTTCAGGTCATTCGGACATCGTTTGATCGGGTTTTGGATTGAATGTTAGTTTTGAAAGTTTTGAATAAACTTAGGCTTGAATTCGTGTGTAAATGGTGATTTTGATGTTTAGTATGGTGTTTTTATGATTGGAACAAGTTCGTATCGTGTTTTGGAGTATGTTGGTGGTTTTCGTTGGGGTCTCGGGGGTCTCGGGATGAATCCGGGGGTCCAAACGGACCATTTTTGGAAGAAATGAGAAGGCTGGTTGCTGTCATAAACGCAGCAGGTTTTTGCTCTCCGCGATCGCGGGGAGGGGGACGCGATCGCGTAGGATTGAGGGCTAGGCCATCGCGATCGCAGGATCACCAGTCGCGATCGCGTAGAGTTAGCCGGGTGGCTATCGTGATCGCATGAGCATCTACGCGATCACGTAGAAGAGAAATAGGGTCCAGGGAAATTTGTGCTACGCGATCGCAGGAATAGAGACGCGATCGCGTGAAGCCGGATGTTTGAACATCGCGATCGCGTGAGGCGAGTCGCGATCGCGTGAGTCTGGATTTTTGAACATCGCGATCGCGTGAGGAGAGTCGCGATCGCGTGAGGCCGAAATTTTTGAACATCACGATCGCGTGAGTAGAGTCGCGATCGCGTAGAGCAAATGGGTCTGGCAGAGAATTTAATCACAGAACAGAGGGGTTACGGGTTCATTAACCCAAAACTCAATTTTGAGCCCTAGAGAGAAGAAAACTCCAGGAAATCACTGAGAAGTCATCGGGTATTCGTCGGAGGTAAGATTCTTGACTCAAAAACATCATTTTATGGTAGAATTAACATCAATCTTCATGAAATTGGGTTGAAATCTTGAAGAAATGTGGCCTAAATATTGAAAACGGGATTTTTGGATTTGGAAGGCCATTTGAACTCCGATTTCGATAAATTTTATATGCACGGACTCGTGGCGAGATGAGGGTCGCGTTGGTACTAATTTCAAAATTTTCCGAGCAGTGGGGCCCGGGGTCGGGTTTTACCAACTTGGTGTATTTTTATGCGAATTTCATGTAAATTGAAATGGGTTATGATTATTTGACCCGTATTTGATATAATTATTGTGGTTTGACTAGATTCCACGCATGAGGGAGCTAAATTCAAAGGAAAAGGCATCGCGGACGAGTTTACGACCGGCTAGAGATGAGTAGTTTGTGTATATGGTAGCCTGAGGGTTCGAAACCCCGGCTTAGCACATTGTGATGCTAGTAGGGCGTGGCTCGCACACCGTGGCAGGTGCGGGATTGATTGTGACTTGGGATTGAGACTTGGTCCATCCCGGAAGTGAATAATATGTTATTAGTGTTGGAAATACACTGTATTTGATATGTTTGTGGGCTGTAAGCCTTGTTTGGGGCCTTGTGCCGATCTGTAGCGTCCTTAGAGGATAATATTTATGTGATAGCTATAATTTCTTAAATCACTAATCTCAGTCCTGGAAATTTAAATCACATTTTTTTTTGAATGCTAAGTCACCGGTTTTTGCAAATTTAATAAAGTTAAAGTATTTTCCATAAATTATGAATCTGGAAACTGGAAGTAAGAAAAATGAACTGTTTTGTGACTTATTTGCTTATTGTGGACTGAGTATGGGATCACGCCGCAGTGGTTGATATGAGGATCGGGCTGCACGCCGCAACAGTATTGCGCTTGGGCTGTAGGAGCCCCTCCGGAGTCTGTACACACCCCAGGTGAGCGCCGTCGACGTTAAATTGGATCGGGCTACACGCCGTAACGGTTATGTGCATTGCATTGCGTCTTTATTTGTTGAAATACTCTGTGGTAGCTGTATTGTATTGTTGATGCTAGTTCGTAGGAGATTCGAACTGTAGTTTAGCTTCATTATGTGGTATTGGATTTCTTATTTTCAGCTACTTGTATATATTTATTACTCACTGAGTACTTAGTACTCACCCCTACTCCCTGCACCTTTTGTGTGTAGACTCAGGTACTCAGGAGCAGTAGATAGGCATTTCCAGCGTTTGTAGTGTCATATCGAGTTGCTGAGGTAGCTGCCTACATTCGCAGAACCTAGCTTCTCCTCTCCTTTCCAGTTGTTATTTTGTATTTTGTATTCAGACTTGAGTATTTCTATACAGTACTCTCTATTCCTGTTGGGTTTTGTTAGAGGCTCTAGACTTGTGACTCCGGATCTTTGGGAGTGTCGGTATTTTGTTCACTTTTATTATTATTGGAGTTCTTAAACTCATATATTCTTCTTGGGATGTCCATTTGGGACTGATATCGTTGTGATAATTGAATTGTTGGTCTGGCTGGCCTAGCTTAATTGTTGGGCGCCATCACGACCGGATTTGGGTCGTGACAGCGGACCGCATAAAAATATAGCATGGTCGCGGTGGAAGTTAGCACGGCCGCACAAGAGTGGACGTGGGCCGCTTTGCTTGGAAGTGGTCAAATATTTGGCTCTCTGAATCTCTGCTCCGCGGATCACGTAAAAGCATAGCGCGGCCGCGGAGCCTGACCATGGACTGCGTGGAAATGACCACGACTGCATAGCCTTCCCCTTGAATATGCCCTTTTTCTAAACCTCCTAGTGTGGCCGCGTTCACAGTTGCGCAGTGCGCACTAGGGCCTCTTTTCCTCAACTTCCTTGATCTTTGACACTTGAGCAGGTTTCACTCCTTTCTGAGCCGATATTTGACTTTTGTCGATTAAACCTGTAATCAAGTACAACTGGTGAGCGTTTTGGGGCTATTTTATAGTAATTTTATAATAAAAGCATAGGCAAGCAGGGGCATAAAAACGTTAAAATCCTAACTTATCAGTGTGAAATCACCTGCAACATTCTCATGCAAATTTAGTAAAAATGATGATAAATTAGGAGTTGATACTAGAGGTTGTGAGCACGTGATTTTTGCCTAACATGAATTACTCCCAAAAAATTCAAAATAAAATCATTTCTTGTATGGTTGCAATATCTGTGGATTTCTGTGTTAATTTTCTTATTATTTGTATTTTTGTGCGTGCATGTTTGTTTATTTAGATTAAAAAAAATACAAAATATACTTGCATGCTTGCATTCTTAGGATTTAATTTGCAATTAAAAGTAATTAGGTTTGTTTTATAAAATGAAAATAAAAAAAAAAATATATATATATATATATATATATATATATATATATATATATATATATATATATATATATATATATATATATATATATGTTCTATTCTATTTGTCGTCATTGTATGATATTGTTTTAATTAAATGTGTTAATTGGCGTGTTAATTCTTGTTAAGTATTAACATATGTTGGTTTTTATTAATTTTTGTTTTTGATTTTAAAGAAGAAAAAAAAAGGGTTGAGAATCAAGAGATTCGTTGATTTGGGCCAAAATTTAAAATCAAGAATCAGGCCCAAAACAATTTTTGCCCAGTCCAGTACCCAAGCCTGCCCCGACCCCAGTTAACCCGAACCGCCCCATCATCCCTTTGATCTGAGCCGTTGGACTCCTTCATGCAACGGCCCAGATTAATTCCCATGTCCAACCTAACCAAAAACACCCCAATACCCGTTTTTGCACGCCCAAACCAAACAATCCCTTCCTTAGTCTCTATCAGAGACGAAAACCCTCCACCGTCTACCACCGTGTTCCGCCTACCGGAAATCGCCTCACGGCGGTTCCGGTAGGCCAAACACTCCCATTTTTACACCACAACACCCTCATAACCTCCTCATTCCAGTCCTGAGCTTAGTTTCCTTCGAATCACACCTCAATGTTTCGAATATTGAATCAAAGAACGGCCGTCAAACTTTGCCGCTCCCGTTTACCCCCAAACTCATCCCAAACATTTCCCTAGCCTCGCTCACACCCAAACCACCTTTGGTTTTGTTCGAATCTAACCGGAAAACTCAAAACCCCAAATCAACCGTATGAACCCTAGAAATTAGATTTGGGTTTCTGTGATTGAATTCAATGGAATTTGAGGTCTAACAGACCTTAATCTAGGTGTTCTCAACCGAGAACACCCCGATTAAGTTCTGTTTGGCCCAAAATCTCAAGCCCGTTGTTTTCTTTGCCAATTTTCTCCTCTCGTGGTATTTCCTTTCTTCTTTCTTTTCTTATTTACTTGTTTAGTATAGTCGTTTCATAATTTTCATCTGTCGTTAATTTTTCGGATGTTTATTCCTTCTTCTCCTTCCCGCAAAGACCTTTTATGTGGTCAATTGCTCTTCTGTTGTTGTTTGTTCGATTGTGTGTGTTATGAAATATGTATTCGCTTCGATTAGCGTCGTCGAATACTTAGTTTCATTTTCGGCCGAGATTTTTAGAATCACTGTTTTATCAATTAATCTGTTATCAATGATACATGTTATAGTTAATTGAATGTCGTCGTCTAATCTCGTAGAATTTGTTGTGTGAAATCCCGGGCAGTGGTTTGTTTTTGTTTGAATTGAACTTTTTCTGTTTGTTGGTTGATTCTGTGTATTGAGTTAGCTGATGTTGTTGGTTATAACTGATAATTGATTGTGTTAAAGTATCCTCAATTAGTTGTATGAGAATGTGTTTAGAACAATGTGGCAGTAAATTGGAATTGGCCTGTTTAATCCTTGAATCACTGTTAGATCAAAATTTCATCTTACCTGTGACTTTAAAATCCGAGTGGAATTGGGTATAGCTGTTTAGTTTACTTAGGAAAATCAGAAAAGCTAATAGTCATGATGCAAGGCACATGGTACAACCTAGTGGAACCTAGCTGTACAGCAGGGTATCCCATCAGCACCATGTGTTTAGCATTTTTGTATCAATATCCCATACTTAGACAGGATTTAGTGGTTTAACAGTGAGAATATTATGGGCTGGGCAGAGTTCTATTTTTAATTTGACAATTGAAGTGTCCCTAGGAACTTTTCTGTTATAAGTAGAAGGAGGGACACTCACTGGAAAGACAGAGACACACATTTTTGAGAATCCGGAAAACATTAAACTCACAGAGAAAGCTAGACATTTTTTAGAGACACTGGATATATACACTCACACATAGGTTTATTGGAAAACAGAGAGAAAAGGAGATAAACATTGTGAGAGTCTTTGAGAGTTTTCTTTTGACGTATCAGTCTGTTTTTGGAATCAACTCTGAAGTTTAAAGTCTATTCTTAAGAGTTTTAAAAGATCAGCTTTATATAAGAATCTTGGCTCGACCCAAGCTCGGTCAAGTCTATTTGTGGTGATATTGGTTTGTTGCTGTTTGGTTTTTCTCTTTACAAACTTTCTGGGCTGTTTGTTTGTGGCTGTTTGGAATTTCAAATCATTGCTGTTGAATTGCTAGTGTACTGCTGCTGGTGTTTACTGCTCGCTTGCTGACTCTTTCCTCTCCTCATCCCTTCCAATTTTCCAGGTACATATTTTGGATCTCAACATCATGTAGAATCTGGTTGAAAAAAATGAAATGGGAGCCTAACCCCTTTGGAAAATTTCAGTAGTTACTGTGCCTTAATTATAATTGTATGTAATAGATTAAATTATAATTAGAAATGTGTATCTAAGCAATTTGGAACGACTGAATCTGTAGTTTGTAATATTATACCCAACTGAACTATTTGGATTGAGTTAACATGTGGTGATCCAGCCTTAGCCTAGTATAATCGATACATGCTTAGTTTAGAATCTATCTGGTGGGAGGCAAAAATCCGAAATGGTGTAGATTTTGTGTTGATTGCGATTTCGAATTGAAGGTATATCTCCCACAGCTTTAGAACTATAATAGTTGGCTAATAAATTGTTAATGGTTTGTTTCAGTTATTATACAGTCATATAGGAGTAGAGTATGGATTTAGGTTAATCACATTAATGAAAGAATAATAATCAAGCATTTAGTCCAACGAGTTGAGAATCGCGAGCATAAGCTATTGGCGACTAATTCAACTCATCTATCCATGTGATAAATAAAATACGGCAAATCAAATAGTTTTTATTAACCAGTGATAAATTTCGTATGCTGGTCTCCAATCTGATTACTATCTTTCACAACATGTAAGAGTCGTTTATTAATATGAAAGTGAATAAGCAGTATTACTTATAGACACGTACTATCAAGTAAGTGTTTTGTATCAAGTGCGTTTTGTATTTATCAAATAAGCAATATTATTTGTAGACACGGTCGCATGACATGATTTTCAATGCGTCAAAAGAAAAGAGTATATGTACGCGTAATTCAATTCTTTAATCACGAATAATTCAAGTGATTTAAAAGCGGTAAATAATTATAAAGAGCACGTAAGTTATAACATATATAAAAATCAGATATTTTTAGCCATTTATAATAATTGAAGCGACCGTGCTAGAACCACGGGATCCGGGGTGCCTAACACCTTCCCTCGGGTCAACAAAATTCCTTACTTAGAATTTCTGGTTCGCAGACTTCATTTGGAAAGTCGAAAATTTCCTCGATTTGGGATTTAAATAAATTGGTGACTTGGGACACCATAATTTATTCCAAGTGGCGACTCTGAAATAAATAAATAATCTCATTTCGAATATTGTCACTTAAATTGGAAAAACTCCCTTGTACGTTTATCCCTCGGGGTAAGCGCGCCAAAAGGAGGTGTGACAGCTCTGGCGACTCTGCTGGGGACACAAACCCAGAACCACTGGTTCATGGTTTAAGAATTCGAGCTTTGAATAATTGTTGTATTTGGCTTATTTATTATCTGATTTTATTATTGTCACGACCCCAAATCCGGTCGTGATGGCGCCCAGCACATTGCTAAGCCAGCCTGACCAATCAATATAAACAACGGAGCTAGACGCTCTCTTTTAGCCCATTTAAGCATATTAAATCACGAAGCAATAGCGATACAAATAACGAAAACGGGGAACCAAGTCCCATAATACATCAACTCCCATAGACCAAGGGTCAAGAGTCATGAGCCTCTATTGAACATGAGTGTATAAGGGTTTACAAAATACCAAGTGCGGAAAGAAATGTCAATACAAAATCCAAAGACAGTAGGAAGGGATGTCGGGTCCTGCGGACTCTGCAGCTACCTCGAATATCCACAAACGTCGCCTCGCACAGCTACTGGATCACTGCTGAGAGGTACCTGGATCTGCACACAAGGTGCGGGGAGTAAAATGAGTACTGCCAGACTCAGTGGTAATAAACAAGGGTAAGACAGCGCAGATAAGAAATCCGCGATAAAGCACTATGTAAAGCTATAATCGGCTACCCTGTCATAGAATCAATCTTCGCTGTACCTGTACCAACAAATACCAATAAATAGCATAACAAGCTAGCGGATGTAGCTAAATGCAATGCAATGCATGATATGAACGCTACGGCGTGTAGCCGACTCCGATTTTGGGTACCCGTGCTCGCTGTGGGGGTTCGGACTCGGAGGGGCTCCTACGGCCCAAGCACGTCTCGTAGAGATATCCTGCGGCGTGCGATCCGATCCAACATATATCTCGTTGCGGCGTACGGCCCGATCCACTACTAGTCGGCTAATATGCGGATACGGCCTCGCGAGCTCAAAAGTAGTTTTTGAAAACTCTTTTATCATTTTTCGGTTAGAAAACAGTAATATCAAGTTCCGGAGATTGGAATTAGCATAATAACCAAAAATAGCTGCGGACTAGTAGTAAACTAGCATGTCTATGTGATAAGACAATGATAACGATCCTCGCGGGATCCAATAAGTGGCTCACGGCCCACATGTATACTCAACCGCCCAAGAAGGGGGTTCCTCGGCTCAAGAGTGGCCATTATCACAATATATATATATATATATGCAACCGTCCGAGAAGGAGGTTCGACGGCTCTAGAATAGCCAATAATACAATATCAACAGGTTGGACTAATATGTAGTCTCCAGTTCATGATCGACCCCGCACTCTCAAGAGTGTGCGTGTCTCGCCGCTATACGGCGTCACAAAGTGGTATACCGGGGTTTCGAACCCGCTGGTCATCACCCACATCTATTACTCACCTCAATACGGCGCGACGACTACTCCGCAATGCCCTTGCCACGAGAATCAAGCTCCGCACGCGTAGAATCTGATCAAATACAGTAAAAATACAACAATTTAGGCCAATGGGACGACACCCAATCAATACAACTCAATTTACATCAAAATTCCCAAAGTTGTCAAAACCCGAGCCCGGGCCCACATTCCGAAAATTTACGAAATTCACATTTCTGGAACCCTCGTCTTGCCACGAGTCCATACATATAAAATTTACCAAAATCGGACTCCGTTTGCCCACTCAAATCGGTGTTTTTCTTCAATTTAGGCTTAGGGCTCAAACCCACATTTAATCTTCCATTTACAGAAATTTAACCAAGGATTTCATGTTAAAATGATGTAATTAAGCCACAAAACTTACCTCCGACGAATCTCCGATGAAATCCCAGCAATCTCCCGTGATTTCTTCTCTCTAGGGCTCAAAATTATGTTTTGGGGTGTGAAACCCGTGAGCCTTCTGTTCTGTGATATAAATTCACTGCCAGAGCAATTTGCTCTACGCGTTCGCGTGAGCTCTCACGCGTTCGCGATGCTCGGCCTCCAGCCGCCTAAATTCCTTCTACGCGTTCGCGAAGCACAGTCACCCTGCCTCACGCGATCGCATCCTTCACTCCTGCGATCGCGTAGCATATTTCTCCTGGACCCATTTCTTCTTCTACGCGATCGCGTATATTGGCCTGCGATCGCGATCAACACCCGATCAATTCTACGCGATCGCGACTCTTACCCTGCGATCGCGATGCCTTATCTCCCCGCTCTACGCGATCGCATCCCCATCCCCGCGATCGCGGAGAGCAATTGTCTGCTGAGGTTATGACAGCAACCAGATTTTTCTCTTTTCTTTCAACAATGGTCCGTTTAGACCCCCGAATTCATCCCGAGACTCCCGGGACCCCAACGAAAACCAACAACATACTCCAAAACATGATACGAACTTATTCCAACCATAAAAACACCATACTAAACATCAAAATCACCAATTACACACGGATTCAAGCCTAAATTTCTTAAAACTTTCCGATTTACACATTCGATCAAAAACCCGACCAAACGATGTCCGAATGACCTGAAATTCTGCAGGCACATCCAAAATCACCTAACGGAGCTACAGAAATTGTCGGAATTCCATTCCGACCCCCGAATCAAAATATCACCTACCATCCGGTTATCGCCAAAATTCAACATTCGCCAATTCAAGCTTAAAACTACACCGGACCTCCGAATTCAATTCCGATTGTTCTCCTAAGTTACAAATCACCTCCCGGAACTATCCGAATCATCAGAATCCGATTCCGAGCCCTCTAACCAAATAGTCAACTCTGGGTTGACTTTCCTTATTCAAGTCTCCTTCAAAAAGGCTATATGCCTCATTTTCAATCCAATTCACTCCTAATTTACCCGATAGACTCTAACACTGATATAAAATCATAAAACATGTAATTACAACATAACGGGGTGGTAATTCCCATAACGACGGGCCGGGTCGTTACATTCTCCCCAACTTAAACAAACGCTCGTCCTCGAGCGTACCGGAGTGGTACTAGAAGCAACTCAATAGCTGAATGACCTTACCCAGCATATATTCGGGCGATCATACGTCACCCTATCTCACGCAAGTCCGAAAACACCATACAGCTGAAATCTCACAGACCATCTTAACCATAAACCACATTGCACCTTCTGAAATCATATACCAAATGCTAATCCCATGCATATACTCAGGATACACTCGAACCCACTACAATAACCCATACTCGCCACTCCGGGTGAGATCATATGATGTGTCAAACAACCCAATCACTCGAGACGATAGTCTCTAATCACAACAATGGCCACAATCACCAAATACTAGCTGAAAACCTCTTTCATTAGATAGAGTATTATTCCAACACCTCCATATCATGCCCACGGCAACCAGACACGCGATATATCGAACCCATCTCTCAGGTCAACCATTCATGAATCCATTTCACTTTTAACTGATACCACAACAGATTTCGGACCCAAATCTCGGTATTACCTTTCTAACCAACTAAAATCACATATACTCACATTCATTAATGACTCCAACGGTCATTTCGATAATAACACACCACACTGGTGACATGACATATCAACCACCGGCCTAAGCCGTGACGAGCACAACATAGGCTCCAATAGAAACGTCTGCACACACTCGAATCATGACAGCTCAAATCATGACAACTGTCTCCGGCAAATAGAGCTGCAATTTAATCCCTCTATGCCATCATAATATAGAACTGAGATCGCGTCTCGTATTATAGAAATAAAGTACCTGAATCCTCCTCGAGAGGTCATAACATCACGTGGCCTTGCCACGATTTATGATTCTATCCAAACACTATTACTCATGAAACACCTCAAGTTACCAAGCTCAAAAAGGTCATCCACGCACAGATCTAGGTCTGAACCCAAGCAATCAACCTCACCCACGGTGAAACAATTAATGTATGCTATCACATCCTGAAAGGACACAACCGATGTGCCATTCGCCAAACGATACTCAATACGGACTTTTCCTCAGAAGCTAGGAAGTATTGTATACCAGGTAATATATAACTAACTCTATTTTCACATTACACTGTTGCGGCGTGCAACCCGCTCCAATGACATACCCGTGGCGGCGTGCCACCCGATCTAGATACCAT
Source organism: Nicotiana noctiflora (assembly GCA_032618575.1). Taxonomy (NCBI): domain Eukaryota; kingdom Viridiplantae; phylum Streptophyta; class Magnoliopsida; order Solanales; family Solanaceae; genus Nicotiana; species Nicotiana noctiflora. The sequence continues at coordinate 47,048 of JASVEL010013972.1, forward strand.
ACCTGTGGCGGCGTGCCACCCGATCCAAGTAACCCTCGTCAAATGAATATGCGTCGAGTTAAGTTGCTCATCATAATAAACATATATAGCCTCAAGTTTGGCCACATGAAACGCATCTGACAACGTTTCTCAATACTGGAACTAAATCAATGGTAGATACCTCTACACTAACATCCGCCACTAAGGTCCAACTGACAAAGCAATGCCTACCGGCCGTCCGCTGGTCCTGGGTACCACTGTTCTGTTGGAGCATACTCTGATGCTCTCTTCTATGCAATTTGTGCCATTTTTCGACATAGTCCATATCACATTAGTCTAGACAATCTGACCCATGACAACCAGTCAGCAATCAAGTATCATAATTCGAATTCGTTTTATCAAGTCAAGAGAGAGCCTCTAAGGCTTCCGATTTCCAATAATCACAAAACGGTGTCGATGCACACGATATACAACCACTGCATAGGCGGATTAACGAGAATTTCAAGTCTCCTTCACATATATAACATATGAATCACTATGCCTGATTCCGTATTCCACCGTACTAATACATAACGCACATCAAGCGTCCATTCATACCACGACGACCATTCAGAAATTTCACTATGCCATCGACGACTCAGTTATTATAGTCGATCCAACAAGAGAATACCACCATACCACTGGATATCATCAGTTTACATTACCTTGTCCTTTTTGGATCATATTCCCTGCCAAGTTAATAGAATAGCAGTACCGTTTTCTTAAATCATCAGAAAGATCGATTCTTAATTCATCTGCAGTTGTTCGCGCTGCTCAATAATTTTATTGACTTCCCATATATTATGAATTGTTCTCAAAACCTAGAATATACCATTATCAACTTTCCATAACACATCGCGTATACCATACTAAGATAACATGGAAATTCTCATCCCTTTCCTACGCCGCAAACATCGACGCAATCAACTAGTCAAGGACTTTTATGATCTCATATAGAGAAAACTCATTACACATTCCAAGCTTTGCATACCAACAGGAAATACACTTATTTTTCAAACCACATTAAAACACATCATAAACTCTTTCTCCCAATCACATTGCATAAGTTAAACTGCCAGGACTGAGTCCTTATACACATATTATACCCATATCGGGTTACACGACTGCCAACACTCAAAAGCTTTATTGCACAATATCTGCAAGACTCCTTACTTCAACCACATACCAGGAATTAGTCGTATTCTTTATCATACCACTTCGGTTTATTAACAAGTCATTCCATTTACCCAGTTTCCTTTCTGATTCATCTTTGATTTAATATTAGCCACTACTGTAGCACCATAACACATGAACTCATTCCACACGAGACTCGTACATAAGACCACACGGTCTGAGACATATAGGCCACTGAATACTCTCTCAATATTTCCAGAAGGATCACATCCTACAATACTTTATTTTGAAGAACTTCTTGCGATTTGAATTCGTTATCATTACCTTCCAATACGGATTACATAGAATCCCATCATTCACATAATATAACATAAGTACCGATCTCTTCTAACGAAACCACCATCTTTAGCCACATGCACAAATTTGAGACACCTGACTGTTACAAGTAAAGTCTTGAACACCGTAAACAATTCTCGGGCGTTAGTCATCCTTATTCAGCTGTAATTCAACTGTCTTATTGAACAGAACCACTCGTGCCTTATTAGAACTCTGACACTGCAGATCATGATTACATACGGATACTATTAGCTATCACTCTTTTCTATACACCAAGCATTCCTTACCAACCTCAGTTCAAAATACCCTAGTATTTCTTCACATCTACGAAGCACCATAACCTTTATCAGAATTTTCCAACATACTTAGAGACAGAATCAACATAGCACACAATAGTGCAATCGGTTAATCAATAGCAACCTCCCCAACTTAGCTCGAAGCCATTCATCAAAGCACTTTCAACCACTCATATCGGTATTACTCAAGTGATGCCGAAATGTTAGTATGATATTAAACTCAAGTCATTTACAAGCTTCGGCGGAGATTCGAATCATCGGAAATATTAACTCTTTTGCAATTCTTGCATTCATTCACACACAACAGTTACGCCCCCTCTTTAGGTGACAAAATCTTTTCTAAGTCCCGAATTTTCCAAAAATTTTGGCAGAGTTTCCTTTGTAAATTGGCCTATCCACCTGCCAGAGAATCACCAAACCATCCTAGATATACTTCCACAACTCAACAAGATCTCACAATGTATTTCAACAATATTAAATCTCAATACTACACGAATTATATCATCACAATTTATACTTGAACCTGCGATGTATCTGCTCAAATCATAACATATATCGAATACCATTCAATTACACATGAGAATCAACCCACCTACCTCGCCTCAATTTAGCATTTCAGCACAATACCTTCCACCAGGATACACATAGCATAATCATTTCAGTCTTCCTGAGTTTAAACTCGTTCCACTACACCTAAGGCACTTTACCTTCCAATTACGAGATATGATAATTATTCACCATGCCCGTAGCTCGGGGCTACACAACAAATTAGATAAGAGTCGAACAATTAACAGCTCATCCATTAGTAAGCCTCCCTAATACTCTACAGATCGGCACAAGGCCCCAAACATGGCTACTAGACCGAGTACATAGATATAAGCCCAGTCTTAGTCACTTTACACAATAATTTATCAATTGGGAAGGATCAAGTCCAAATCCCCAGTCACAATACCACCACGCTCGTCACATGACGCGTATTCCATCTCAGCACGTCACTTTATAGTGCAAATACGGGGTTTCAAACCGTCAATACATTATCTATTGCCACCACTCACAAAATCAGCACCTCAATGCTCAAGTCATAAACAAGGTCCTGCCTCAAGTCATCCCGACTGGCCCAACATGAACTCACAGAGATTATATCTCGCCCCTCGTTCCACTACACATAAGGCACTTATATTACTGAGCGCTCGATACGTACACAGACGTGCGGAAGGAATTTCAAAAGCATATCTCAAGCTGAATCAAGTACGCACGATAAGAATTCCAAGAAATGTGAAGTGTTTCCTAAAGGTTCGCGGCCTCCCGAGGATAAGTACAGGCGTCCCCGTACCGATCCACAAGACTCTACTAACCGGCTCAAGACTCATGAGGCCTAGTAAACCTAGGCTCTGATACCAACTTGTCGCGACCCCAAATCCGGTCGTGATGGCGCCCAGCATACTGCTAGGCCAGCCCGACCAATCAATATAAACAACGGAGCTAGAAGCTCTCTTTTAGCCCATTTAAGCATATTAAATCACGAAGCAATAGCGATACAAATAACGAAAACAGGGAACCAAGTCCCGTAATACATCAACTCCCATAGACCAAGGGTCAAGAGTCATGAGCCTCTACTGAACATGAGTGTATAAGGGTTTACAAAATACCAAGTGCGGAAAGAAATGTCAATACAAAATCCAAAGACAGTAGGAAGGGATGTCGGGTCCTGCGGACTCTGCAGCTACCTCGAATATCCACAAACGTCGCCTCGCACAGCTACTGGATCACTGCTGAGAGGTACCTGGATCTGCACACAAGGTGCAGGGAGTAAAATGAGTACTGCCAGACTCAGTGGTAATAAACAAGGGTAAGACAGCGCAGATAAGAAATCCGCAATAAAGCACTATGTAAAGCTATAATCAGCTACCCAGTCATATAATCAATATTCAATGTACATGTACCAACAAATACCAATAAATAGCATAACAACTAGCAGATGTAGCTAAATGCAATGCAATGCATGATATGAACGCTACGGCGTGTAGCCCGACTCCAATTTTGGGTACCCGTGCTCGCTGTGGGGGTTCAGACTCCGGAGGGGCTCCTACAGCCCAAGCACATCTCATAGAGATATCCCTGCGGCGTGCAGTCCGATCCAACATATATCTTGCTGCGGCGTGCAGCCCGATCCACTACTAGTCAGCTAATATGCAGATACAGCCTCGCAGGCTCAAAAGTAGTTTTTGAAAACTCTTTTATCATTTTTCAGTTAGAAAACAGTAATATCAAGTTCCAGAGATTGGAATTAGCATAATAACCAAAAATAGCTGCGGACTAGTAGTAAACTAGCATGTCTATGTGATAAGACAATGATAACGATCCTCGCGGGATCCAATAACTGGCTCACGGCCCACATGTATACTCAACCGCCCAAGAAGGGGGTTCCTCGGCTCAAGAGTGGCCATTATCACAATATATATATACATATATGCAACCATCAGAGAAGGAGGTTCGACGGCTCTAGAATAGCCAATAATACAATATCAACGGGTTGGACTAATATGTAGTCTCCAGTTCATGATCGACCCCGCACTCTCAAGAGTGTGCGTGTCTCGCCGCTATACAGCGTCACAAAGTGGTATACCGGGGTTTCGAACCCGCTGGTCATCACCCACATCTATTACTCACCTCTAGCCGGTCGAAGCCTTAATCCGCCTTGCGCTCGCCTCGCAATTCAATCACCTTGAATGCTGAATCTGCTCAAAATCAATGAGAATACATCAATATGGGCTAATTAAACACAACCCATTCGAAATAACTCAATTTACATCAAAATTCCCAAAGTTGTCAAAACCCGAGCCCCGGGCCCACATTCCGAAAATTTACAAAATTCACATTTCCGGAACCCTCGTCTCGCCACGAGTCCATACATATAAAATTTACCAAAATCGGACTCCGTTTGCCCACTCAAATCGGTGTTTTTCTTCAATTTAGGCTTAGGGCTCAAACCCACATTTAATCTTCCATTTACAGAAATTTAACCAAGGATTTCATGTTAAAATGATGTAATTAAGCCACAAAACTTACCTCCGACGAATCTCCGATGAAATCCCGGCAATCTCCCGTGATTTCTTCTCTCTAGGGCTCAAAATTATGTTTTGGGGTGTGAAACCCGTGAGCCCTCTGTTCTGTGATATAAATTCACTGCCAGAGCAATTTGCTCTACGCGATCGCGATCTTCCTCACGCGATCGCGATGCTCAAATTCACGGCCTCACGCGATCGCGACTTCCTTCACGCGATCGCGAAGCACAGTCACCCTGCCTCACGCGATCGCATCCTTCACTCCTGCGATCGCGTAGCATATTTCTCCTGGACCCATTTCTTCTTCTACGCGATCGCGTATATTGGCCTGCGATCGCGATCAACACCCGATCAATTCTACGCGATCGCGACTCTTACCCTGCGATCGCGATGCCTTATCTCCCCGCTCTACGCGATCGCATCCCCATCCCCGCGATCGCGGAGAGCAATTGTCTGTTGAGGTTATGACAGCAACCAGATTTTTCTCTTTTCTTTCAACAATGGTCCGTTTGGACCCCCGAATTCATCCCGAGACTCCCGGGACCCCAACGAAAACCAACAACATACTCCAAAACATGATACGAACTTATTCCAACCATAAAAACACCATACTAAACATCAAAATCACCAATTACACACGGATTCAAGCCTAAATTTCTTAAAACTTTCCGATTTACACATTCGATCAAAAACCCGACCAAACGATGTCCGAATGACCCGAAATTTTGCAGGCACATCCAAAATCACCTAACGGAGCTACAGAAATTGTCGGAATTCCATTCCGACCCCCGGATCAAAATATCACCTACCATCCGGTTATCGCCAAAATTCAACATTCGCCAATTCAAGCTTAAAACTACACCGGACCTCCGAATTCAATTCCGATTGTTCTCCTAAGTTACAAATCACCTCCCGGAACTATCCGAATCATCAGAATCCGATTCCGAGCCCTCTAACCAAATAGTCAACTCTGGGTTGACTTTCCTTATTCAAGTCTCCTTCAAAAAGGCTATATGCCTCATTTTCAATCCAATTCACTCCTAATTTACCCGATAGACTCTAACACTGATATAAAATCATAAAACATGTAATTACAACATAACGGGGTGGTAATTCCCATAACGACGGGCCGGGTCGTTACAATTATATGTTTGTATTAATGTGCTAAATGTTGCTTTTACCGCTTTGATATTTTGTGAATTGTATATAAATTGTGCCGATACCCGTTTTTTTCTCTTCTGAGTCTTTTGAAATTTAATAACGGGCATTTGCTGGACATAGCCCGTTTTTCTCAAGATAGCCGTGGTGCTTGGCACCTGGTGAAGGATTTTGTAGTCACACATGTTTAGGCGAAGAGTTTGTCAATTAAGCCGGAAAGCCATGCTACCGGTGCGCTGACACTCTTCGGCTCGAGTTGTCCGCTCGAGTTAAAACCAGTCTAGACACTTTTTCCAACAGGACGATGGCTTAGAATAACAAAACCTTATGCCGGATCCCCGATAGGAACATTTATTTGCATCATGTGCATATTTGACTTAGGAGGCTCAACACAGGGGTTGGGCCTGTCTAGGACAGGTGTACCTGAAACAAAAGACCAACTTGTTGCATCTTTCTGTGTGCATTTATTTGTTTCGATCTTACATGCCGACCGGTTTGTTAAAAAGAGGGGAAGAAATGGAAAACGTCAGGGTATAGAGTCAAAATAGTTAGTTCTTTGAAAATAAATTTTGAAAAAAAAAATGCAAAAAAAAAAATTCCAAATAAATTTTCTTAATTTTACGAAAATAGTTAGTTCTTTGAAAATAAATTTTGAAAAATGCAAAAAAAAAATTCCAAAAAATTTTCTTAATTGTGCGAAAATAGTTTAGTTTCTTTGAAAATAATTTTGAAAAATGCAAAAATTCCAAATAAATCTTCTTAGTTCCTTTGAAAATAATTTGTTTTAGAAATGTTGTTTAAAAATAGTTTGTTTTCTTTTCTTAAAATGATTTAGTTCTTTTATTTTCGAACTACGCAAGTTTGATTCTCACCAAACATGAGATACGTAGGCAACCTATATCGGGCTCAACTAATACTGATTTTTTTATTAAAAAAAAAAAGAAAAACAATAATAAAGATATTAGAATTAGGATTTTTGTTTTTAGTCGAGAGTTAGGACATTTTGCAAAAATAGCCAAACGCCTCAAAAGGGGCGCCGGAGGACTAATTTCGCAAAACGGAATATAGACATCACATTGGTATCCTGTTATACAGCCTTCAAATCTTCTTCAAGTGCTGAAAGGCCGTATTAACAAGATTCGTTTTTTATATATATACAATAAATAAATAAATAAAAATTTTGAAAAAAAATATCTTAAGTTCATTTTTATCTTTTCTAGGATCAGCATGACTTCCTCGCAACGAATCGGCCAGAAAAGGGCGAGAGACGAAATGCCACCCAAGTTCATGGTCCAGGACAAGACTCCGGATCGGCTCTGTAAATGGTGGACTAGTTTTTCGGCTTGGGAAAGAAATCAAGTTCACAAGCACCTCAAGTTTCTTCCGGACATCATGATGATAAAACCGGACAAAAATGTGATCAGAGCTTTAGTGGGTTTTTGGGACTCAACAAGCAATGTGTTCAGATTCCGGGATTGCGAGATGACACCTACTTTGGAAGAATTGGGCGGACTCACAGGACTTGGAAGAGATTTGCACAAAAAGAGACCTGCAGCTCCTAGGCAAATGGGTGTGAATAATTTCTTAAAGAAGTTATGTCTCCGGCGGGTTCCCATGGGTTGTTTGGAGAACGGTTGGGTGCCACTGGATTATCTCTACGACAAATTTGGTGATAAGGATGGGTTCGCGAAATTCTCAAACACTGAATTTATCAACCAGTTGAATTATGACGCCTGGGGAGACTTAAGGATTTATGCCTTTATGATCGCTTTTTTGGGAACCATGGTTTTTCCCGAACGTGGTGGACGCATCAGAATCCGTTTGGCTGCGGTGGTCTCATATCTACAGAGTAATGAGGAACACATTATTCTTCCGATGATCCTAGGAGACATCTTCCGGGCCTTAACTCGATGCCAAGAAGGACAAGATTACTTTGAAGGTTGCAATATCTTATTACAAATGTGGTTTGTAGAACATCTCTATCATCACCCGATTGTGATAGACTTCAAAGCGGATTGGCTGAATTATATTCGCTGTCATACAAACAGAGCCGCCCGTTGTAACCTTCCGGAAGACTTGAGGACTTGGCAAGAACTTCTCAACTCTTTGAGAGCAGATCAACTTACCTGGAATTATTATTGGTTCCCTTCCGCCAAAATCATGCATATGTCGACATACCGCCCATTCTACATACTAATGGGTTTCAGGGGTTTCCAACCATATGCCCCGCTACGTGTCATACGGCAGTTGGGTAGAGAACAGAAAAGGCCCCCAATTGAGGATATGCGATCGTTTACATGGGAATTTGTAACGGAGGAGACCCCGAGGGAGACTTATGCACAGAAGGTATGGTTCGGTAGTCGACTCTCCAACATCGACGAAATGGTTGCCAATCGAAAACGGGGAGAAGTGAGCCTCACATATCTTGAATGGCTCCACAACCAATCAATGCCAGAGCAAAGGTTAGAAAGGTCGGTAAAGTATGCCGTCGATTGGGAGAAAGAGGTAGAAGCCAGAGTTAGGGAGGCTAAGCATGAGACAGCACAAGATTTCCAATCTTGCATCAACACTTTAAAAGAAGACAAAGGAATTATGGAAGCGGCCATGGACATACAACAGGCTGATTTCGATCGGGAAAGGGCCAGTTGGGAGCAGGAAAGAGAAGCGCTTCAAACTCAAATTCAAGAGATGCAATTGACCGCAGAAAGGTCAAGAAGAAGTCGGAATGACGAGATGCTAATAAACGATTTGGAAAGGAAAGCCTTTGAACACCAAGAAGACTTGGAGAAGGCAAAAGCGGCTTTGGTTGTAGTCCGAACAAAATGGAAGAGAGCAGCCCACCAAGAAACACTCCTTCCACAACAAGTAAAGAAATATTATGATGCAATCATCGTTGATTTAAGAAAAGCAAATGCCGCTCTTAGAGAGCGAACTCTCAGGCAAGTCCGGGATGCCAAAGCAGATAGAGACCGTTGCCACAACTTGATGGCACGAATGGAAAGACAAATAGATAGGTTCTTGGACCATGTCTCCGGCAACTCTCAAGTATTAGGGGAAAAGAACCGACACATAGGGCAGCTGCTCAGAGAAAAAGACATGATCAGGACCAGGATCAATGAAATCGGGCACTACATCACTATGAAGTGTTTGACTTGCGAACGAGTACCTCGGCCTGCCCTCTTCTCTTCAATCATGGAATGTGTCCACCAAGTCATGGCAGAATTGGGGAGTATACAGAAAGATCTTACACCAAGAACTGCAGCAAGGCCAAACAACGCCCCCGGGCGCGAAGATTCGAGGCGTTGGAACATGCTTAGAAGAGTCTGTTATTTTAGAGTATGTTTGTCCTTTTAAAAGTTTTCCTCCATTATTGTCTTTTGCAAGTGTTTCAAGTTTGAAGTTTGTTGAAATAAAATTCATGAACATTTCATTCATATCTTATGTCTATTGTTTCCGAACTACGCCCGGTCTGATTCATGCGGGGACATGATACGTAGGCAATCCACATAAGATTCGACCATAAAAAAAACAATAATAATAAAAAAAGGGGGGGAGTTAAAAGAAAAAGAAGATTGATAAAGGATGAAAGCGAAGGAAAATACAAACCGGAATGACGCATCGCAAACGAATACATGTAGCAACATCATCACCTGTATAAGTGCATCACACTCAACGTGAGATTACTTATCTGTTATGTTGTTTCAGACTAACCGTTTGTTTGCCAAACTCCAGGTTTTAGTAAAAGTGGTTGATTTTGTGGTAATCTGACACCACATTCGTACTTCACAAGGTCCAAAGGAAAAGTTCGGCAGCCTGAAAGTACTCATCCCTATTTCACTAGGTCAAAAAGGGTGCCGACATGTCTTCAGAAATGCCTTTAGCAACCATTCCCGTTTCAGAGGAAAGCTCATTGACAACCATCCCGGCTACTGAGTCGGCAGCTTTGGAGGAGTATAGAATTTTGAGTTGCCGCATGCTCGAGATGTTGGACGATTGGAACAACGGGAAAGATCCCCCGAGTCTGATCCCTGGGTTCCCTGAAATTCTTCTCAGATCAAGCGGAATTTCCAATACCCCCATCAATTACCCGCCTACTCTGTTTGGGTATTCTAATGCTACAACCCTCTCTGAATCACCCTCCACCTCCCATCCTCGGGTGACACCATATGATACATCCGCAAGAACGTCGGTTGAGTTGCCAGTTCCAGTCACAACGCATCCCACCGCACATGCTCCTTTCTTCGACTCCGCATCCTTTACATTCCCGGCACCACCGCTTACACGGGACCATACCCAGGTTGCAGCCAATATATATCCTCAACCACCTCGATATGAGTTTCTACCAAGCCAAAATCCAAAGGCTCCCGAGCAGGATGAGATGGCAAAAAGAATGAGGAGTTTGGAACAAAGCCTGAAGAACATGCAAGGTCTAAGTGGACAGAAAAGTGTATCTTACGCCGATCTATGCATGTTCCCTCACATCCACTTGCCATCAGGTTTTAAGACACCGAAGTTCGAAAAGTATGACGGGCATGGCGACCCCATTGCTCATCTGAAGAAATACTACAATCAATTGCGCGGTGCCGGCGGCAGGGAAGAATTGTTGATGGCATACTTCGGAGAAAGTTTGGTCGGAATAGCATCAGAATGGTATATGGATCAAGACATATCTCGATGGCACATATGGGATGATCTGGCCAGAGATTTTTTGAAATAGTTCCAATACAACATCGATATTGCGCCAGACAGGAATTCTCTATCGAACTTAAAGAAGAAGCCCTCAGAAAGCTTCAGAGAATATGCCATCAAATGGCGAGAGCAAGCATCCAGGGTGAAACCCCTATGGACGAAATTGAAATGGTCACGACTTTTCTCCAAGCTCAAGAGCCAGACTACTTTCAAAATATGATGTCGGCGATGGGAAAACCTTTCGCCGAAGCAATCAAGATTGGAGAAATGGTAGAAAATGGTTTGAAAACAGGGCAAATTTTGAGTCAAGCGGCCATTCGGGCAACTTCCCAAGCCATTCAAGGCGGGTCTGGAGGGATGCCCAAAAGCAAGAAGAATGAGGAAACTGCCATGGCGGCAGTAGAAGACAGGAGATATCGAACCTCGAGGCAGGTATTCTCCGACAGGGCCCCCCAGCATTACTATCCACACCATAGTATGGACTATGCTCCTCCGCCTCTACCCTATGTAGTCATGAACATTCAACCTCTGGCACGGCCACAGCCACCAGCCAACAGGAATCCACCTCCATTCCAGAGAAACCAACCTCCTTACCCAAACCAGTATAATCCACGGCCAAATAACACTCGCCACCGTGAGCAACCCAAAACGAGCTTTACACCGATTGGGGAGCCGTATTCCACTCTTTTTCCAAAACTCAGGCAAGAGAACCTACTGCAGCCCGTTCCGCAGAACAGGCAGAATCCAGACTCTCCTGCCTACCAGAGGGGAATATACTGTGTGTATCATTCGGGTGTTGAAGGACACAGTACTGACAATTGTTGGACGTTGAAGAAGGCAGTGCAAAAATTTATCAATCAAGGGAGGATTGTCTTCGCAGATGAAGACATCCCAAATGTGACAAAAAACCCATTACCAGCCCACAACAACGGGCCAGTGATTGGAATGATTTGTGACGACAAGGAATTTGACCTAGCTTTGAAAGCAATAATCGCCATCGCCAACATAGAGAAACGGCCTGAGGCTACCCCGAAACAAGAGAAAATGGGGAAAAGGGTTGAAGTTCTTAAGACTAGATATGAAAAGACGATTGAATTGAAAGCATCGTCTCAGAAGAGCGGAGTCCTTTACCTCCCACGAGGTCGAGTGGAAAAACCATTGGCAATAGGTGCCCCCAAGAAGTTCCACTTAAAGAGGGAAACAGCAATGTATGTACCAAAGGGAACTTATGTGGCCCAAAAACCGGATGAACCCATGGTTATTGCACGCGTGCAACAAAAACCAATGACAGATCCATCCGCAGTACCCCGGAGCTACCAACGAACACTTGTTACGCGCAAAGGGAAAGAGGTTGCAGGAAATTCATCCGAGAGCGTCCTGGGGCAGAAGTACTTAAACACGCAAGAGGTAACTAACGCCACACAAAGGCGTTTCCCGTCAAAGAAACCTGTAAGTGCTGAAGAGGCAGAGGTCTTTTTTCAAAAGATGCAAATGCCTGACTATGAGGTGATAGACCAACTGCGCAAATGCCCAGAACAGGTGTCGATGTTGTCCCTTCTAATGAAGTCTACTGAACATCAGAAGGTTTTGTTAAAAGCCTTGAATGAGGCATACGTGCCTATTGAGACTTCATCCGAACAACTTGAAAGAATGACAGAGAGATTCTTCGCGATCAATCAGATTTCTTTCAGTAAAGCTGATTTGCCTTTGGAGGGTGCCGCCCACAACAAAGCTTTGCATTTGACTGTCAAATGCGAAGGCTACTATATGAAGAGGGTCATGGTTGATGGGGGTTCGGGGGTAGACATATGCCCACTTTCCAATTTAGGCCGCATAGGAATCGGAGCTGAAAGGATTCGGCCTAACAACATATGTGTGTGAGCTTTTGACGGTGTGAAAAGAGATACTGTCGGAGAGATTGATGTAATTATGACCATCGGCCCGGTGGACTTCGAAGTGACATTTCAATTTTTGGATATGGACACTTCCTACAACTTTCTTCTGGGGAGACCATGGATTCATGCGGCCGGAGCTGTGCCCTCTACCCTCCATCAGATGTTAAAATTCGAACACGAGGGACAAGAGATCATGGTCCACGGGGAAGACGAGCAATCAATTTATCGAGATCCGTTCATCCCCTGCTTAGAAGTGGAAGCGGGAAGCGAACACATTGTCTATCAAGCTTTCGAGATTGTGTTGGCTGATCAACACGAAGAAGGGAACCCTCTCCCCCAACCTTTTTTGTCTAATGCCTCCATCATGGTGGCAAAAGAAATGATTAAACATGGCTTCCGACCGGGAAAAGGTTTGGGAAAGTCCCTACAAGGAGTGCCGAAGCTGATAACTTTACCCGTAGCTGAAAAGTTCTTCGGAGTAGGCTTTCGCCCAACCCCCGAAGATGAGAGATGGGCCAACAAGAGAAAGGAGAAAGGATGGGTTCTGCCGCAACCATTGCCACATCTGTACCAAACCTTTGTCCGACCAAGGTACAGTGAAGAAGAAGAAGACGAGGTCTTCACAACGGAGGAAATTGAAAAACTATGTGGGGCCATGAGGTAAATGCTCTATGATGTTAATATGGTTCAATCGGGAGAAGGAACAAGCACCGCTGAGGTGCTGTATGTGGGCCCTGAAGCTAAATTGCAAAATTGGAAAGCCACACCCTTCCCAGTCAGGCGGGAGTTCTGGTAGATCTGTCCTGTCATTTTTCCTTCATCACAAGTTACTTTAGGACGTAACTTGGATGTTTTTCTTTGTTTTCTTGTATTTTTGGTTTCCCCAATGTAATTTTGTTTGTTTTCAGAAAATTCCAAGAAAATAAAATAAATATTTCGTAATTTTGCACTCTTTCTAATTTTGTTATTTATTCTTCCTTTTCAGTCCTAATAATGCGGCTTTAAATAACATGACATGCTTGCGGAACTCATGCTCAAATCCGAACACGCCACCTAATCTGGAAATAATGAACCAAGAACCGGAATACAATGAAGACGAGGCTTTTAGGGAAATAAATCGAGAATTGGAACATTTTGAGAATAAACCTATGCCAAACTTGAATGACACCGAACCGGTTAATTTGGGAACTGATGAAGAGGTCCGAGAGACCAAGATAAGCATCCACACAGATGAGAAAACACGAGATGCAATAATCCAACTCTTGTTTGAATTTAAAGACGTGTTTGCTTGGTCTTACGATGACATGCCAGGATTAGGAGCTGATCTAGTGGTGCACAAATTACCAATCTACCCTGACTGTCGCCCAGTGCAACAGAAGCAAAGAAAGTTCAAGGCTGACATCAGTGATAAAATCAAAGAAGAAATCACTAAGCAGTTGAAAACAGGGGTAATTCGAGTGGTACAATACACCACGTGGTTGGCTAATGTTGTGCCCGTGCCAAAGAAGGACGGAAAAACTCGAGTATGCGTTGACTACCGAGATCTCAATAAAGCAAGTCCTAAAGATAACTTTCCTTTACCGAACATCCACATCCTTGTTGATAACTGTGCCAAACATGAGATACAATCGTTTGTGGATTGTTACGCGGGATATCATCAAGTGTTGATAGATGAAGAGGACGCCGAGAAGACTACTTTTACCACACCTTGGGGGACTTACTGTTACCGAGTCATGCCATTCGGCTTGAAAAACGCGGGAGCAACATACATGAGAGCTATGACTGCCATTTTCCACGACATGATGCATCAGGAAATAGAGGTGTACGTGGACGATGTGATCATCAAATCCAAAACTCAGGGCGATCATGTGCGAGACTTGAGGAAATTCTTTGAAAGGTTGCGGAAGTACGATTTGAAGTTGAATCCGGCCAAATGCGCTTTTGGAGTCCCATCAGGTAAACTCTTGGGTTTCATAGTCAGTAGAAGAGGTATTGAATTAGATCCCACAAAGATAAAATCCATCCGGGATTTACCTCCTCCAGAACAAAGAAAGATGTAATGAGTCTTCTGGGCCGACTAAACTACATCAGTAGGTTCATCGCTCAGTTGACTTCCACATGTGAACCCATATTCAAGTTGTTGAAGAAAGACGCTGCAATCAAATGGACAACAGAATGTCAAGAAGCTTTTGACAAAATCAAAGAATATTTGTCAAACCCTCCGGTCTTGGTCCCGCCAGAGCCAGGGAGACCTCTTTTCTTGTATTTAACAGTCTTGGAAAACTCTTTTGGTTGTGTCCTCGGACAACGTGATGCGACAGAGAAGAAAGAGCAGGCGATTTACTACCCGAGCAAGAAGTTCACTAGTTATGAGGTCAAGTACACTTTGCTGGAAAGAACGTGTTGTGCTTTAACTTGGGTCGCTCAGAAATTGAGACACTACCTCCAAGCCCATACGACTCACCTCATTACTCGGTTGGATCCTTTGAAGTATATATTCCAGAAACCGATGCCTACCGGAAGATTGGCAAAATGGCAGATCCTGCTCACCGAGTTTGACATAGTCTATGTCACTCGCACGGCAATGAAAGCTCAAGCATTAGCAGACTATTTGGCTGAGAACCCGATCGACGAAGAGTATCAACCATTGAATACCTACTTTCCTGATGAAGAGGTAAATACGACAGAAGTTGTTTCGGAAGACGGTCATGCTTGGAAAATGTTTTTCGATGGGGCGGTAAACGCTAAAGGTGTAGGGATTGGGGCAATCTTGATCTCTCTTGCTGGTCAGCATTACCCGGCCACGGCTAGGCTCCGTTTCTTCTGCACGAACAATACGGCTGAGTATGAAGCTTGTATCATGGGCATGAACATGGCAATTGATCAAGGCGTCGAAGATTTGTTGATCATGGGAGATTCAGATCTAATTATCAAACAATATCAAGGTGAATGGGAAACTCGGGACGTTAAACTCCTCCCTTATCGACAGCACGTGAATATTCTTGGCAAGCGATTTGCATCGATAGAGTTCAGGTATATCCCACGATGTCACAATGAACTAGCTGATACACTTGCCACTTTAGCTTCAATGCTACCTTATCCGGGCAACGCCCATGTCAATCCCTTGGAAATCCAAATCAGGGAAAGCCACGGTTATTGCAATGCAATCGAAGAGGGACCAAGCATCAAGCCATGGTACTACGATATCGGGAGATTCTTGAAAACACAAGAATACCCTGAACATGCTACTGGAGATCAAAAGAGGACCATTAGGCGACATGCAGGTGGTTTCTTTTTAAGCGGCGAGGTCTTGTATAAAAGAACCCCGGATCTTAACCTCTTAAGGTGTGTTGATGCCGAAGAAGCAGGAAGAATCATGCACAAAGTACACGCGGGAGTATGCGGGCCTCATATGAATGGGTATATTTTAGCCAAGAAAATCCTTCGAGCAGGTTATTATTGGATGATCATGGAGAAAGATTGTTTCGGTTTTGTCCGAAAATGCCATCAATGTCAGGTACATGGAGATCTGATTCATGCACCTCTAACTGAGCTACATCCTATGTCAGCACCGTGGCCATTTGTCGCTTGGGGAATGGATGTCATTGGCCCGATTGAGCGAAAGCTTCGAATGGGCACCGATTCATACTGGTGGCTATCGATTACTTCACAAAATAGGTCGAAGCCGTCACTCTCAAATCAGTCACTAAGAAAGTTGTGGTGGATTTCGTACACTCAAATCTTATCTGTCGTTTTGGTATACCTGCAACTATCATCACAGACAATGCTGCGAATTTGAATAGTCGTTTGATGGAAGAAATATGCGAGCAATTCAAAATAACGCATAGGAACTCCACCCCTTATCGGCCCAAAGCAAATGGTGCCGTGGAAGCAGCGAACAAAAACATTAAGAAGATTTTGAGAAAGACAATCCAAAGCTCTAGACAATGACATGAACAATTACCGTTCGCCTTACTGGGATACCGTACTACAGTACGCACATCGGTAGGAGCAACTCCATACCTGCTAGTCTATGGAACCGAGGCTGTGATACCGGCGGAGGTAGAAATTCCTTCACTTCGTACGATTGTTGAAGCAGGGATTGAAGATAGCGAGTGGGTTAAGACTCGATTGGAGCAATTAACTTTGATCGATGAAAAGCGAATGGTTGCGGTCTGTCACGGACAACTGTACCAACAAAGAATGGCTCGTGCTTACAACAAGAAAGTACGACCAAGAAATTTCGAAGTAGGTCAGTTGGTTTTAAGACGCATTCTTCCACATCACCAGGAGGCGAAAGGAAAGTTCGCTCCTAATTGGAAGGGACCATACATCATCAGGAAGATACTGCCGAGAGGAGCGTTATATTTGGGAGACATGGAAGGAAAAGACCCTGAAACAGCTGTGAATGCAGATGCCGTGAAAAGGTATTATGTCTGAATTTGCTTCGATGATGTCTTTACAAGTCGAAATGATTGAAGGCTTTTATTCCTGCTACCCAAACACTACCAACCCTTTTGTAAACCCTTTGAGCCGGTTACCTTTCTTTGGCTACCCTCTTTGGAATCCAAATCAAAAAAAAAACCAAAAACTAAACAAAACAAAACAAAACAAAGTTTTCTGAACTACGTTCTGACTTGATTCCGAAAGGATACGTAGGCAACCTCTCCCTGAGGTTCAGTCACATCAAACCAAAAATCCCAGTTTCCCCAAAAAATGAAACTGGGGCAGATGATATTGTTGATTCGGTTTAAGATCCATCAAGATAATTCCAAAGTTGTAATTTTGTCTACAATTCTTGTTACCCAAACCGAGTACAAGTCCTTCAAGATCGATGGAAGCTGTGAAAACATCATTGTCGCGGTCCGAAGTTCCTGGAATGAAAAGAAATAAAATGAGAGAGTCTTATTGGTGAAAACCTTCGGGCACCATAAGACGATGGAAGTAGAGAAATACAAAATGAGAGAGCCTGTTGGTAAAAACTTGCAAAGAGTGCTATCTGGCGATGGTAAGAAGAGAAATGAGAGAGGTCGATTGGCAAAAACCCACAAAAGGGCGCTATCAACCGAAAAGGTTTTTTTTCACCACAAGAAGTCCTGGCACTGCTCCTTAGCTCGGAAACATAGACCCGTTTTGGTTCATAAGAAAATGGGAGTTTGTGACGATCAAGCATCTAGTCCGAGAAGCATGTCATGTCGGTTAAAGTCAGCATATACCACAGATAAGTCCTTTTTTTTCCCCGAAAGGGACTCCTCTATCTTTGATACGTTTTTCCATTCTTTGTTCATTTTTTTTCTTTGAATCTTTTTCGGTTTAATTCTAATTCTGAAACTATTACAAAGGAAGGCGACAGGACCGGTTTTACAGGACTCCGCCTGATAAAGAAGAAAAGAAAAACAGCCTCAGTGGTGTATTGATACAATCCACGATTGGATCGTAATGATCGATTGTTTCCAAAGAAACGGAGTTTAGAAAGGAAATGGAAATCAAAGGCCAAGGTTTTAGAAGAGATGGAATAAGGCCGAAGGATAAAACCCACACGGAAAATCCTCGTGGGATTCCGGGAATGAACCCGGTCAGTTTGAAAGGAAGTCACCCCAAAGACAATTGGTAGCAAACTTCTCAATGGAAATGGGGAAACGATCAAACAATAAAGATAATCAAGGCCACAAAGTCAACCACTTTTTCAACTGATAAAATGTTCTTTGTTGAAAGCAGGTCTATTTAATTGTGCAAGAAGAAGGTACAACTGAAAGAAGTGAAGTACGCAAGCATTGAAATGGCTTTGGAACAAGGAAAACACATAAAAAAGGGAAGTTTCTTTTCAAGAGCTTTATCTTATGCATTTGTTGATGGGTAAAAAGAAAGCCTAAAAGAAGGCCCGAAAGGAAGAATAAAGAAAAGAAAATGAAAACTCCAAAAAAGAGAATCAAATCATGTCAGTCCAATATTTGTTTGGACCCCGGTCAGAAAAAACGAGGGTCTTTCCGGCCAGAAAGCCGTGAAACTTTTATCCCCGGTCAGAAAACCGAGGATCTCCCAGTCAAAAAATTGCGGAGCCATTTATTTTAACCTCGGCCAAAAAACCGAGGGTCTGGCGGCCAAAAAACACAGTTGGACATTGTTTGAATTTAGGCCGGAAAGCGGTGAAACTTTTATCCCGGTCGAAAACCGAGGATCTCCCCGATCAAAAACTGCAGAACCATTTATTTTTACCCGGCCAAAAAACCGAGGGTCGACGGCCAAAAAATCGTTAGACATTGTTTGAATTCGACCGGAAAGCCGTGAAACTTTTATCCGGTCGTGATGGCGTCTCCCAGTCCGAGAACTGCGGAGCCATTTACTTTAACCCGGCCAAAAACCGAGGGTCTGACGGACAAAAAACCTTTAGACATTGTTTGAATTCGGGCCAGAAAGCCGTGAAACTTTTATCCCCGGTCTAAAAACCGAGGATCTCCCAGTCAGAAAACTGCGGAGCCATTTACTTTTACCCCGGCCAAAAAATCGAGGGGCTGACGGCCAAAAAACTGTTAGACATTGTTTGAATTCCGGCCAGAAAGCCGTGAAACTATTCTCCCCAGTCAGAAACCTGCGGAGCCATTTACTTTAACCCCGGCCAAAAAACCGAGGGTCTGACGGCCAAAAAACCGTTAGACATTGTTTGAATTCCGGCCAGAAAGCCGTGAAACTTTTATCCCGGTCGAAAATCGAGGATCTCCGGTCAGAAAAGCGAGGAGCCATTTACTTTAACCCCGACCAAAAACCGAGGGTCTGACGGCCAAAAACCATTAGGCATTGTTTGAATTTCGGCTAGAAAGCCGTGAAACTTTTATCCCCGGACAGAAAACCGAGGATCTCCCGATCAGAAAACTGCAGAGCCATTTATTTTAACCCCGACCAAAAAACCGAGGGTCTAACGGCCAAAAACCGTTAGACATTGTTTGAATTCCGGCTAGAAAGCCGTGAAACTTTTATCCCCGGTCGAAAACCGAGGATCTCCCCAGTCAGAAAACTGCGGAGCCATTTACTTTAACCCGGGCCAAAAAACCGAGGGTCTGAAGGCCAAAAAACCGTTAGGCATTGTTTGAATTCCGGCCAAAAAGCCGTGAAACTTTTATCCCCGGTCAAAAAACCGAGGATCTCCCCAGTCAAAAACTGCGGAGCCATTTACTTTAACCCCGGCAAAAAAACTGAGGGTCTAACAGCCAAAAACCATTAGGCTTTGTTTGAATTCCGGCCAGAAAGCCGTGAAACTTTTGTCCCCGGTCAGAAAATCGAGGATCTCCCAGTCAAAAACTGCGGAGCCACTTATTTTAACCCCGGCCAAAAAACCGAGGGTCTGGCGGCCAAAAACCGTTAGACATTGTTTGAATTCCGGCCATAAAGCCGTGAAAACGCTTCTTCAAAATCCTGGCCAGAAAGCCGTGGAACGTTTATTTGTGAAACTGTGATTTCCTTACCCAAAGAGTCTTTTAATCACTTTCTGTGTTACAACTAACTCACGAAATTTTCCTAGCAAAACTGGGGCAGAAAAATTTCGTTCGTTTGTTTGTTTTGTTATCTAAATAGGTTTGACCTCGGGACCCAAGGATCGAGATAGCCTACAAATGGAACATCAATCCAGAATGAAGAAGAGAAGAAAAGAACCAAAAGAAAACGGGTCCAAATGTTGGAGTAAACAAAAGCGCGGATTGCTCAGAATCTGATTGAAGTAACAAGCTCCGCCGACCCCGTTTCATTCAATGTTACATAAATAAACAAGCACATACAGCTTGTCGAGCATCAAGATTCAGATCGAGGTCTACAGCAAATCAGCTAAGATTCAAGACCAAGTTTTCAAGAGAACCATAGATAGGAATCTTGTAACTCATAGTTTGATAGCATAGCTAATTCAGCTTTAATTATTTTTGGTGTAATAAGGAGGTCAGTAAGCAGTAAGCAGCAACAGCAGCAACGATAGCAACAGTAACATCAAAGTGTCAGTCCATGGTAGTCCCAGCTACCAAAACTTCCCGAACTACATTGACTTGATTCCTGTTTAGCCCAGGATATGTAGGAGGCCTCCGAAGCAAAGGCTCGGTCAAACACTTTCAAAATGCTTCCCACGGAGTATTCAAACGGGCAAAAAATCGCTCATATTTGCTCATTTATCTTTGCACGAAAACTCTTCGTGTTTCCGCGCAAAGAGGGGCAGCTGTGAGCACGTGATTTTTGCCTAACATGAATTACTCCCAAAAAATCAAAATAAAATCATTTCTTGTATCGTTGCAATATTTGTGGATTTCTGTGTTAATTTTCTTATTATTTGTATTTTTGTGCGTGCATGTTTGTTTATTTAGATTAAGAAAAATACAAAATATACTGCATGCTTGCATTCTTAGGATTTAATTTGCAATTAAAAGTAATTAGGTTTGTTTTATAAAATGAAAATCAAAATATATATATATATATATATATATATATAAATATGTGTTCTATTCTATTTGTCGTCATTGTATGATATTGTTTTAATTAAATGTGTTAATTGGCGTGTTAATTCTTGTTAAGTATTAACATGTGTTGGTTTTTATTAATTTTTGTTTTTGATTATAAAGAAGAAAAAAAAAGGGTTGAGAATCAAGAGATTCGTTGATTTGGGCCAAAATTTAAAATCAAGAATCAGGCCCAAAATAATTTTTGCCCAGTCCAGTACCCAAGCGTGCCCCGACCCCAGTTAACCCGAACCGCCCCATCGTCCCTTTGATCTGAGCCGTTGGACTCCTTCATCCAATGGCCCAGATTAATTCCCATGTCTATCCTAACCAAAAACACCCCAATACCCGTTTTTGCACGCCCAAACCAAACAATCCCTTCCTTAGTCTCGATCAGAGACGAAAACCCTCCGCCGTCTACCACCGTGTTCCGCCTACCGGAAATTGCCTCACGGCGGTTCCGGTAGGCCAAACACTCCCATTTTTACACCACAACACCCCCATAACCTCCTCATTCCAGTCCTGAGCTTAGTTTCCTTCGAATCACAACTCAATGTTTCGAATATTGAATCAAAGAACGGCCGTCAAACTTCGCCGCTCCCGTTTACCCCCAAACTCATCCCAAACATTTCCCTAGCCTCGCTCACACCCAAACCACCTTTGGTTTTGTTCGAATCTAACCGGAAAACTCAAAACCCCAAATCAACCGTATGAACCCTAGAAATTAGATTTGGGTTTCTGTGATTGAATTCAATGGAATTTGAGGTCTAACAGACCTTAATCTAGGTGTTCTCAACCGAGAACACCCCGATTAAGTTCCGTTTGGTCCCAAAAGCTCAAGCCCGTTGTTTTCTTTGCCAATTTTCTCCTCTCGAGTTATTTCCTTTCTTCTTTCTTTTCTTATTTACTTGTTTAGTATAGTCGTTTCATAATTTTCATCTGTCGTTAATTTTTCGGATGTTTATTCCTTCTTCTCCTTCCCGCGAAGACCTTTTATGTTGTAAATTGCTCTTCTGTTGTTGTTTGTTCGATTGCGTGTGTTATGAAATATGTATTCGCTTCGATTAGCGTCGTCGAATACTTAGTTTCATTTTCGGCCGAGATTTTAGAATCACTGTTTTATCAATTAATCTGTTATCAATGATACATGTTGTAGTTAATTGAATGTCGTCGTCTTATCTCGTAGAATTTGTTGTGTGAAATCCCGGGCAGTGGTTTGTTTTTGTTTGAATTGAACTTTTTCTGTTTGTTAGTTGATTCTGTGTATTGAGTTAGCTGCTGTTGTTGGTTATAACTGATAATTGATTGTGTTAAAGTATCCTCAATTAGTAGTATGAGAATGTGTTTAGAACAATGTGGCAGTAAATTGGAATTGGCCTGTTTAATCCTTGAATCATTGTTAGATCAAAGATTTCAGCTTACCTGTGACTTTAAAATCTGAGTGGAATTGGGTATAGCTGTTAGTTTACTTAGGAAAATCAGAAAAGCTAATGGTCATGATGCAAGGCACATGGTACAACCTAGTGGAACCTGCTGTACAGCAGGGTATCCCATTAGCACCCTGTGTTTAGCAATTTTGTACCAATATCTCATACTTAGACAGGATTTAGTGGTTTAACAGTGAGAATATTATGGGCTGGGCAGAGTTCTATTTTTTAATTTGACAATTGAAGTGTCCCTGGGAACTTTTCTGTTATAAGTAGAAGGAGGGACACTCACTGGAAAGACAGAGACACACATTTTTGAGAATCTGGAAAACACTAAACTCACAAAGAAAGCTAGACATTTTTGAGAGACACTGGATATATACACTCACACATAGGTTTATTGGAAAACAGAGAGAAAAGGAGATAAACATTGTGAGAGTCTTTGAGAGTTTTCTTTTGACGTATCAGTCTGTTTTTGGAATCAACTCTGAAGTTTAAAGTCTATTCTTAAGAGTTTTAAAAGATCAGCTTTATATAAGAATCTTGGCTCGACTCAAGCTCGGTCAAGTCTATTTGTGGTGATATTGGTTTGTTGCTGTTTGGTTTTTCTCTTCACAAACTTTCTGGGCTGTTTGTTTGTGGTTGTTTGGAATTTCAAATCATTGTTGTTGAATTGCTAGTGTACTGCTGCTGGTGTTTACTGCTCGCTTGCTGACTCTTTCCTCTCCTCATCCCTTCCAATTTTCCAGGTACATATTTTGGATCAAAACATCATGTAGAATCTGGTTGAAAAAAATAAAATGGGAGCCTAACCCCTTTGGAAAATTTCAGTAGTTACTGTGCCTTCCTTATAATTGTATGTAATGGATTAAATTATAATTAGGAATGTGTATCTAAGCAATTTGGAACGACTGAATCTGTAGTTTGTAATATTATACCCAACTGAACTATTTGGATTGAGTTAACATGTGGTGATCCAGCCTTAGCCTAGTATAATCGATACATGCTTAGTTTAGAATCTATCTGGTGGGAGGCAAAAATCCGAAATGGTGTAGATTTTGTGTTGATTGCGATTTCGAATTGAAGGTATATCTCCCACAGCTTTAGAACTACAATAGTTGGCTAATAAATTGTTAATGGTTTGTTTCAGTTATTATTCAGTCATATAGGAGTAGAGTATGGATTTAGGTTAATCACATTAATGAAAGAATAATAATCAAGCATTTAGTCCACCCAGTTGAGAATCGCGAGCATAAGCTATTGGTGACTAATTCAACTCATCTATCCATGTGATAAATAAAATACGGCAAATCAAATAGTTTTTTTTTACCAGTGATAAATTTCGTATGCTGGTCTCCAATCTGATTACTGTCTTTCACAACATGTAAGAGTCGTTTATTAATATGAAAGTGAATAAGCAGTATTACTTATAGACACGTACTATCAAGTAAGCGTTTTGTATCAAGTGTTTTTTATTTATCAAATAAGCAATATTATTTGTAGACACGGTCGCGTGACATGATTTTCAATGCGTCAAAAGAAAAGAGTATATGTACGCGTAATTCAATTCTTTAATCACGAATAATTCAAGTGATTTAAAAGCGGTAAATAATTATAAAGAGCACGTAAGTTATAACATATCTAAAAATCAGATATTTTTAGTCATTTATAATAATTGAAGCGATCGTGCTAGAACCACGGGATCCGGGGGTGCCTAACACCTTCCCTCGGGTCAACAGAATTCCTTACTTAGAATTTCTGGTTCGCAGACTTCATTTGGAAAGTCGAAATTTCCTCGATTCGGGATTTAAATAAATTGGTGACTTGGGACACCATAATTTATTCCAAGTGGCGACTCAGAAATAAATAGAATAATCCCGTTTCGAATATTGTCACTTAAATTGGAAAAACTCCCCTTACGCTTCTGCCCCCGGGTAGCAGGCGCGCCAAAAGGTGGTGTGACAGAGGTGAATCAGGAGTATGAGTCTCAAACTCCAATGATATATAAGAAGAGCCTTACTTTCGAACTTTTTTACTTTCAGCATTCACATCTTTAAACTTCTCAAAATCTTTCAATATATCCCACACATGATCAATATTTAAAAAAATTTGTGTAGTTCTAATCTTACATAAGTAAACTTTTTGCATGATTAGTCTACAATATTTTTAAAAAAAAATTGGCGAAAAACTGTAAGTAAATATATAGAAATAAAGTATAATTAATTATAAAATAAAATATTCATAATATCTTTATCCGAAGTACCAGCAGGATGCAAATTTTCAAATTGATGTACATATTCATTTAACATTCTTATACTCGTGTCAGTAATTTGAATTCGAGATTGCACCAATCTTTTGTTGCAATACTCCCAACACCCGATCTTTCGATGTGATACTCCCAACACTTATTTTTTGCATTATTGTATGCTTATTCCACTCGATCACAAAAATAATCTCTAAATTGATGTACACCCATTATTGGATCTTGAAAGACATCTAAATAAACTTAGCATAATAACATATCTTTATTGGTAGAATATCATGTAGATCGAGTGGATATTTTTTACAAGTGATTAGATAAAAAGTGAATTATGTGGTTAAAAAATAACAAAAATAAACTTTATATGGAAGGGTATATTGACACTTTAATATATATGGATATAACTAAAGCTAAAATGTGAGTTAATACGTACTTAGATTTCATCTTGATCTCAATCGTTGGATGGTTTTGTGACGACCCAAATGGGTCATCACCTGTTTCCACATCCGTTCCGTGCTTCTGAGGGCTTGAAAATCTTATTTACTATTGCCTCGATTTGTGTACATAGTCCGAGCGCGTAGCTGGAAAGCTTTTATGTTAGAATATGTGAAATTTATAAAAAGTTTGAAGAATTTTGATATTAATATGATTAAAATTGAATTCGGTCAATATTCTTGGTAAACGGACCCGGACCCAATATTTGATGGTCCCGGAAGGTCCGTAGAAAAATATGGGACTCGGGCATGTATCCCGAGTCAAAATTCAAGGTCTAGAACCCGAGTAAAGAATTTTTCTGTTAAATTATTTTTCTGAAATTTTTAAGAAAAATATAAATGAAAATTATTTAAAAGATCATGGTATCGGGCTCGTATTTTGGTTTTGATGTCCGGTACAAGTCTTATATATTGTTTAAGCGCTTTCTATAAAGTTTGATCGAAATCGGATGTCGTTTGACGTGTTTCGGACCTAAATATCTAAGGTTGAAAGTTTATGAAGTTTGAAATGAAAATGATGATTTTGAGGCTCGATTCTAAGTGTATGATGTTAATTGGGTGATTTGATCGCACAGAGGAGTCCAGAGTATGTTTTGAGGGTATATGCATGTCTGGTTTGGAGCCCCGAGGGCTCGGGTGAGTTTTGAGAAGGTCCCGGGAGGGTTTTAGACTTAACAGATAATGCAGGTCAGTTGCAGATCCCCAGCGCGGTCGCGGCACATTTCTACGCGGTCCGCGCTGAGAGATTCATAGAGGCCCCAGGTGCAGGTCCACCAGCGCGGCCGCGCACCAACTCAGTGCGGTCCGAGCTAGGTAGGTTCAAAGAGTCAATTTTCTTCCCTTTCTCGGCGCGGCCGCAGGGCATTTTTGTGCGGTCCGCGCCAACCTTCAATAAAGTATATGAATTTGAGATTTTTAGTTATTTTACACTGTTTAAAAATCCAAAACTTAATAGGTGATTTTTTGAAACAATTATTCTTCTTCAAAACGATTGGTAAGTGATTTCTAACTTATTTTCTTACTACTTAACATCTTTAACATAACTTCAACTTTAAACAAAGATTTTAATGGGGGAATTTGAGAATTTGTGGTAGAACTAGGGTTCCTAAATTTGGGAGTTTTGGACCTCAATTTAAAGTTCGATTCCTAAATAACTTATATGTCGGAGTTCATGGGGGAATGGGTAATCAGGTTTTGGTTTGAACCTCGGGTTTTGACCACGTGGGCCCGGAGGTATTTTGGAAAATTTTAAGTAAAACTTTGGGAAATCCATTTTCATGCATTCAAATTAATTCCATTAGCAATTGTTGATACATTCAAGCAATTTGTGATTAGATTCGAGCGAATTGAAGGTGGAACCGCGAGGTAAAGCTATAGTTGAGGAGTAAGTAGATTTCAAGCCTTTGAGATAAGTGTTTGGTCTAACCCTAGCTTGAGGGAATAGGAGTTGAGTCTTTGTGCTAATTGCTATGTGATCGAGTATGATGTATAGGCATGGTGACGAGTATCTACACATTGGTGTCTAGCATGATTGTGAGTCCTTATAATGTGATTATCATAACTTGGCTATGAACTCCGTATTTATTGGAGGATTTCTAAATATTGTGAATAACATGTGAACGGTAAAATGATTAATTGATTCTTGGGAGCATTGGCTCGAATTGTGTGAACATTGAAGGTATACGAATTGACTTGATTAATTGGAGCGTTGGCTCAAAATAGAAGAATGAATTATAAGATAAGGAAAAGTAAGAAAACGTTTTTAATTATTCCATTGCCAGGACGTTTGGTTGAACTTGTTGGATTCTCTCCTATGCCGGGACATTTGTTAAATATTTGATTATTGTTATGCCTCTTAATTGTGATTGTTGTTTGTGAAATCAATCTGTTAAATGATATTGAGGAGCGTGTTGCACGCCGCAATAATGATATTGAGGGTCAGGTTGCATGCTGCAATAATAATATGTGAGGACCGGGTTGCACACCACAACAATGATTCATGATAAATGATATAGGTCGGGTTGCACAAGTGATAATTGTGAAGCGGGTTGTACGCCGCAACAGTTGATGATATTATGTGATGATAACGAGTGTTGGTACCTTGTTTTTCTATGAATATAACTGCTTTAGCTTGTTACTCTGGATTAATGTAATATTGTATCCCCCATAGCATGTTTCCCCTCCCATGTTGTTAGTTGTTTTGTATTTCATTTCCGTTATATATTTATAACCACACAACTTTATGTGGTGTCTCTAGCCTCGTCACTACTTCGCCGAGGTTAGGCTAGACAATTACCAGCACATGGGTTCGGTTGTGCTGATGCTACACTTTTGTGCATTTTTGCACATGTCTAGGTTTTGAAGAGGAGCAGCAACAGTAGTACGGGAGCAGGATTTTATTATCACGAGACTGAGGTAGCCTTGCAGGCGTCCACAGGCCCAATGTCTCTTATTTATGTTTTTCTTATTTGACTGTTGCCTCATTGTTTCGAGACATACATCTGTTATATTTCTTTCAGATATTTGTATTTAGTTTATTCATAGAAGTTCGTGTGTAATATGACACCAAATCTTGGGTAGAGGCTATACTTGACCGTTCTGCATATTTATATATATATATATATATATATATATATATATATATATATATATATATATATATATATATATATATATATATATATATATATATATATATATATATATATATATATATATTATACCAACCTCTAGTTAGAGGTGTACAAAAGAAACCGACAAACCGCACCAATCCGATAATCCGAGTCAAACCGAGAAAAAAATTTGACTGTGTTTGATTTGATTTAGTTTGGTGTTGAAAAAAAAAATCTGACCATAATTAGTTTGGGGCAAAGCCCACTTTTTTCGCACCGCGAATGAGAGAGAAAGTCAGAGGAAAAAATACGTTCTCTCTTTGCGTGATCCGAAAGTGGAGAACGCATACCATTCTATGGGTTTATAGGATCAAACGTAAAGCAACGCTCTCTTGGCAGAGTTTTAGGCGGCAAGTTTGGTTTTAACTAATGTCAAACCGAAATCAAACCAACTCTACATTACATATATAGAAATTTTAGATATATTTAATATATAATTATACTTATTGTGATATAATTTATAAATATTTCTTGAACTTTTTCATAATTTTATCTTTTAAGGTATTATTTCAATGTTGAATTTAGAACTTTTAAATGTTCCGATAACTTGTATAACCATTAATATTAGTAACTTAAATAATGCTAACAAAAGCCCAAACCAAAATCAAATCAATACTAATGCTAGCAAAAGATATTCATTCAATATTACGAATGGCAATATATTGAATATCTATTTTTTATTTTGCAATAATTTAGAAAAAGATGCATAACCTATATTTATTTTTCTTTAGCGTTTAATCATGCAATTAATACTCCCTTATTAGTCTACTTATTTCAACATAACTTAGTACTTTAAATTATGTATTTTTTTTTATTATGGTTGTCTAACTAGCAATATTTTTATTATATAATTTTATTATTTTGTTATTGAATATTTTAGGATAATGCAATGACACATCTCATATTTTATATTATTTTCCGGAAAATACTTTATATAGTTGTAAAGTATCTTATTAGGATTAAAGAAATATTTTTAGCACAAGTTATATGTTTTGTGCTACGAAGATTTTACCCAAAAAACCCGAATAACTCGAAAATCCGAGAAAAACTGAGATTGAAAATTCTGAATTTTATTGGTTTGGTTTGATCTTCAGATTTAATAATCCGACACAACTGATTTAGTTTGGTAATTGCAAAATTCGAACCAACCCGACTATGTACACACCTACCTCTAGCCATTAGTAATAGACTTATCAAAACTAGCAAAGCACACATAAAAATTGAAAAAACAAACAAATAAGGTTATTTCTTTCAAAGAATCACATGTAAAAATCTCCTGCCATATTTTTTAGCAACATTAGATGCAGGACGGAAAAGAAATTTCATGGATGAGGTAGCAAATAAGGTTATAAAATACAAAAAAAAATATATATATACAATATTCCAAAAATCTAAGAAAAAAAGAAACTTTTTCAATGGGTATAGTTGAAATTCATTGAAAACACATAGATAAGTCACTATAGAAAATTTGAGGAAGATTGGAGGTGATTTGGGCTGATTTTGTATTAAAATTTGTAATTAAATCGAGTTCAAAATTTTTTTCTGCGATACATGCATCGCGCACAGATTATACACAATTGATATAAATATGATATATATATATATATATATATATATATATATATATATATATATATATATATATATATATATATATATATATATATATGTGTGTGTGTGTGTGTGTGTGTGTGTGTGTGTGTGTGTGATTTTTTTCATGTTTAGTTTTTACTATAAATTTTAATTCAAACCACTCAAAATTTTACCAAATCATCCCACAACTGAGATTCAAGCTCTTAAGATGTACCCAATCTATATTATATTAAAAGCACGAAGGCCCTTAGCGAAATGTCGTTCGCCTTTTATACCCTTTAAAAATAAAGTTTGCACCGAACAAAATAGTCATTTTATTTTTCAAATATTTAGAGATTTTAAAACTAATCAAAATAATCCTTATTTAATCATTTCTTAATTAAACCATGTACAGTACATAAAATACAGGACTTAAAATCAATTAATATTATACCCTATATAACTTAATTATCTGTTCAAACTATATATCAAATTATAATTCCCGTGTATATACGTTTAATTTAAATTTGATTTAGAACAAAGACTAATAAATAATCATTGTGTAACCTAAGAACATCTGGCAATAACTTTGAATAATAAAAATTGCCATAGACATATATAATGACACTAAATCGAGGATAATGTTATACAAGATTTTAAGGAAAATAATTGCACATCAATGAAAAGTCTACAAGACTTAAAACAAATATATTTTGAGACAGTAAAAATGAATATTAACACTAATTCATATAATTAATTAAATTACTAAAAAGGCAAATAAAATTTTAGTTATTAAAATCTTTTTTAATTGAACTAAATATGGTATACTAATATTTAGGACATTATAATTAATTAAACTTTACCTTGTATAGATTTTTTCCTTACTTGAACTATCAAAAAAAATACTCTTAGGTTTAAGTTAAAGAATGAGTTTGTTTACGGCATAATTTTGTTTTTCCTTGGAAGGGTCCTTTGAAAGCTTCTTCCTCGTTAGAGAATCATATTGCCAATATGTTTACACCGTAAAGGTAGGCCTCATAGTTCAGTAGTTCCACGTCAATCTCAGAGGAAGTAATTTATACATTGCATTAGTTGAGCAATTGAAGTGAGACATATCTTATCTACATGCGCAATTTTAGTTTTTCATTTCTGCCAACTAAAGTTTTGTTTTTGACTTATTCATGAAATCGTTATGATTCTTGCAAATTGATTCTTCTTCTTTTGCTCACTTAACAGATTCATTTAGGCGTTCTTAATCCAAAATTCAAGCATATGTTAGGTAAGCTTTACTTTCTTACTTTATTTATATTTTTACCTCGTATTTACTAATTAGTAGTTTTATTTATTTATTTTATTACGAATATTTGTATGTAAATATATTTATATTTACATCGTAATGTATATGCTTCTATGTTGATAATCCGAACAAGTCAATATATTCTTGATGAAATCTTAAAAGTGTTATACTACTAATGTTTAAAAAGGGGCATAAATATGATTTCTATCAACAGGAAGGTTGGCAAAGAATCTGCTCACGTTATTTTCTCTCTGGCATGAGATTTAAGAATATCTATTGTACATGTTATTTTTCTCAAAAACTCAAATTGATTTTTCCAAAATCAAATTAAAATCAAAACTAATATAAATGCGATGTAACTTTGGAACGTTTAGATAAATAATATTAAACCAGAACTCTCCTTATATCTCATAATTTATTATAGTAGTTTTATTTATTTATTTTAGCTAAAAAAAATACTTATCAAGATCTAATGAGTTAAATTGATATTCTTATCAAATAAAATTTAAATAGGTAAATTATATTAAAGTTAAAAATATGCCAACTTCTTTATTTGAAAAACTCTAATAAAAAAAGAATCATAACAAAAGTATTTTTTTAATTTGTATTATTTGATAATTCTTTGAAGAATCATGATAAAAATAATTTTTGTGTTACTTATTAGGTCATAGAAATAACCGTAATTTCTGTTGTAATTTCTACAATATTTAATCATTGAAGCCAAAACAAATAAATTGAAAAGATTGATTTTCATGTCATTTTTAGTGCATAAATGCTTCAGCCATCACAAGATTACGTAAATTATTCTTAATTTTTATTGTTGATCTTCATGTCATTTTTAGTACATAAATTCTTCACCATCACAAGTTTATGTAAATTATCCTTAAATTTTATTGTTATTTACTCTTATGGCTAAATGAAAGCGGTCATATTTGAAGTAATATTGCATTATTAGTGTGATTTTCGTTCTTTGGGAAATTATGTTAATTTGACTCTATGAATATATATAGAATTGTCCTTTACTACTTATATATCAAATACTATTTCTATTACAAAATTTACTTACCAAATTATATATATATATATATATATATATATATATATATATATATATATATATATATATATATATATATATATATATATATATATATATATATATATATATATATATATATATATATATATATATATATATATATATATATATTATATATATATATATATATATATATATATATGATCTTTAACACTTCATGAAGCTCTAGAAATACTTTAGAAATGACAACCCGCCAATTGTATGTCAAATATATATTACATGATTTCTTTAGATTATATTTATTGATCTAAGGTACACGCGCAAAGCGCGTACCCTAAGACTAGTTACTGAAATGCGTCAATCTTTTTTTCAAAACATTTGACTTTTTTTGTTACAAATAGCTAATTGGCTAATATTAGTAATATTTGGCTAATATTAGTAATATTTTATAAATTAATTAATTTTATAGTGAACAACTTATAAATGGATATAGTTAATAATTACCGTATATTTTTTTGCATATTTAGTTAGTAGCTGCATATTGTAATCATTATTTTTGGTATGATTGGTCAAATGTTTTAAAAGCCCGACAAACAAAGTAGGACAGAGGTACAGATAAAAGCTTGGTTAGTTGGCGGCCTAGACCGAGTATAGTCCAGGCCCATTAACTTTCAGCCCAAATTGGCCCAAAATTTGGAGGATGGAGGACTATATATAAGTCAGCTCATGAATTTAGTGCTCATTTGCTGAACTCACAGAGAAACGCATATCCATTCTCCATTAGAGCAGTGATGAGTCGAGGAGGATTCAACGATTCGAGATCACTTTCAAATACTACAAGCTTATCGACGTCATGTATTTTCTCAATTTCTCGAACTCGCTCTTTTACAATATATGTAAAGGATCAGCAATTTGTTTTGCTCAGATATAGCAATTCGTATAGTTTTATAAATTTGATGTGATAAGTCTGAAGAATGATAACTGAATTTTTTGTTACGGTGATTTTTAGTTTTTTCTCTCTGTTTGTTTGAATTTTGAATGAAATACGTCTGTAATTTATGTAGTTCTGAATTT
The DNA here is from genome assembly GCA_032618575.1 of Nicotiana noctiflora. Classification (NCBI taxonomy): domain Eukaryota; kingdom Viridiplantae; phylum Streptophyta; class Magnoliopsida; order Solanales; family Solanaceae; genus Nicotiana; species Nicotiana noctiflora. Next base: position 79,945 of record JASVEL010013972.1, read on the forward strand.
CGGGATTGATTTAACGTACTTGAAGTAGAATTCTGAGTACTAACTCTATTTTCAAGTAATTTTCTTGTCAATTTTATTAGAATAATCTAAAATACATCTCAAAACGTGAATGTTATACGTCCATTTATTTTCAAAAACCGGCATATTATTCTGCGTATCTAATAAATTTGATTAATATTTTGGTTCGAAAACTGGTGGATGAGCTTTAATTTTTAAATCTTGAATGATTTGTAAGGTTATATTCACTTTGTACATGGCAATTTTGAACTTGTGATATGCAGATTTTAGAGGCTTGATAAATCAAAATACTGTGTTTTAGGCATTATTTGATGCATGTATAATTATTAACTGCCATAAGTTGCATTTTAGAAGTTTTTGTCTTAGTATATGTTAGGATATTGTTGTATTGAACACTAACATCGATGTTTGGTGCAGTATTTTAACAGTTATAAATAAATTGCTTGAATATCTTCATTTGCTTATTCTTATCTTTGAAAGATTAAGATCTATAGTTCTCATGTCCTGAAGAAAACTTTTATTTTCTTTCTTGCTTGTTCCACGTAAAACAATAGTTATACTTCAACCATCCATGATGTTAAGGAGAATATGTATTTCACAAATAAGTTCTTACAAGGTTTTTGCAGTTCTTATCCCCAGGGAACAATATTTGCAGATATTTTGATAAATAATATTTCCAGATGTTTCAACCGTTCTAGATTGTTCTTTTAACTGTAAGGATCAATTGCACTGCAATTCGAAAGTAAATGTCTTACATTACCATCGACCATCAACTCTTGCAAGTTGCAATGGCGTTTGTGTGATGAGTAGCACATGGACGGATTCGAAAGTAAATGTCTTACATTACCATCGACCATCAACTCTTGCAGGTTGCAATGGCGTTTGTGTGATGAGTAGCACATGGAGGGATGCACAGAACCCGTCCTTTCTCAATTTCATCTCTCGCTTTCTCAATGAAAGCTCTTTCCGTTTCAATATTCTTCCAATTGCACCAGTAACTACTCTTTTCAGCTGTGGTGGTCTTCTTATAAATTCTTTTTTCAGCTGTGGTGCTCTTCGTATAAATTCTTTCTTTTGCAAATGGCAGTAATAACATTTCCTATTCACAGGATTTTATCTTTATCTTTGGTGGTTTGTCAGTTGCTTTCATGTTTGTGACCAATTGGGATGTCATCGACAAGGAATCTGTCTTTATAAAGTAAACGTGCTCTGTATCTCTCAAAATCCAATTTTGTACTCCATCAAAAATTGATAAGTTTGTGACTTGATGTAGAGCTGAGAAAGTAAAGGAGCAGTTTGCAAGCTTCTATGTGGTTATCACCCTCCCTTCAAAGGAACAGAATGATTCGTTCATACGCTTCTATTTCAAGTGAGTCAAATTTAACTTCGCCTTCTATCTGTAATCTCTATATCAAGGTGTTGCTTAATTTGAAGAACTTGGATAATCTCTTGATTTTTTAAGGTATGGAGGGCAACCTGGAGGGCCAACATTTGTTCCTGTGCGAGACTTTGAGATGGGCTTTGAAAAAATTGTGAAGATAGCACATTCTCGTGGGGGTAAGATGTCAATGCTCCCAAGCTGAACAAAAGAAACTTAATTGTATATTTACTGTCATAAGTATCTGTTGCAGTGTGCAAACGACAGGATGTATTGGCAAAATTAAAAGCTGAGGTAAAGGGTTGATAGCTTTCCAGTCTTCTGACTGATAGCCAAGTGTTTTCTTGTGAACCTGAGACATTTTGCCTTGCTGTTAGAAGGAAAAATCAGTACAGGCAATGGAGATTTACCAACAAGTAGTTACATCAATCCCTGGAGTTGACAGCCATGATGCAAATGTGGTATTTTATTTAATGCTTTTCCCATTTATGTTCCATCGGATGTCTTGTACCATGATAAACCTTATTATAGCGAATCCTTTTCTCGATTACCTGTAAGTTTGTGCAGAATCATAGTATCACCTTTTCTCTCAATCTATGATTCATATGTTGAACCATATTAATTTGGCAATTTCAGAGTTTTCTTCCATATGTTTGTGGACTGTAAGGTCAGTTTTTAGGTCAACAATATCAAATATGTCATTTTAGTTATTTGTCATTTATTTTGTATGAAAAGCCTGAGCCAAATCGGGGATTGTATCTGTACCATCCAGGCGCGAAGCGAAACATGCAACCGGTATTACTTGACTAATGAGTTTTGAGTTATGACAATCTTTGAAATAAACCACAATTGAGTCAAATAAATAAAGTATTTAGTTTTTGAAATACCTTTTATCCTTAGTCTTACAAATTCTGATGCAAAAGCCTGAAGTAATTGATGTTGCTGCATTTTCACAATGATGCTGATACATGAATGAACACATCCCACTAATGATCCTTCTTGTCACTTCTATATTGCATATGTATTGTATGACATACCAAAATTATGGCACCTTTTCTTGTTTATAATATGTGCTTTAAAGAATGATAGTGTCGCATTATCAATTACACATATTTATCTGTCCAGATAGTTGTAGTCACTCTTTTCTCTTCTTTTGTCTGTTTCAGCTTTATCAAACTATTGGTTCAATTGAAGCAATAGCTAAGTCATCAAAGGAATACATTCTGGAAACTACTGATCTCTCACCCACGACAGCTGAGACAATCACAAGGTTTTTCAGGGATCCAAAGTTTTATCTTGGTCCCAAAATTGGCTGAGTTATACTTTTAATTCTAGAGAATTCAGAGTCATGCACCTTGCAGAAGTGACTTCAGATATCTCAAAAACAGGTGGAAGTCGAATGAACAGAAATCAGAAGGCTCTTCAAAACTTTCTTCTCTTACTTACGGAAATATGATCATATATTTGTGTTAAGTTGCGCTCTAAGTTTAGGAATTCCCTTAAAGATCAGAATTACATCTGTACGTTGATATTTGGTTTCTTCTGTTTCTTGTCTGAATTTCTTTGTCCTTCATATGGCTAAATCCTACAAAGAACCTGGCTTTAGCGACAGGTCTCAAACATTTATGATTAAGTTTCCCAAATACTGAATGATCATCTGCAAAGGATAAGTGCTGAACTTTTGGCTCTCTTCTTTTGAAGGGGCAAAATTCTGAAAATCAAGGTGAATTCCTTTGTCGAGAGTTGCCTCCACATTCGTATTGATACTTTAACAATTTTAATCAGTGGAAGAATTGAAGAATGATAGAAAGGAGTCACCGCTTGAGAAGGCAATAGAATTTTTTTTGCGTATTTTATTCAATTGTTGTACAGCTATTTATACAGGTAAAAGGAATCAAAATTTGTTATGCTACTGTACAGATGTATTCTTTCTATTAGTCTAGTCATAACTAATTATATAACTATGTAAGAACATAAAAAATAAATTCTCTGTACTACACGTGCTCACATGCACAAAAATGAGAATCCTAAGTTTGCAGTTATGTTGAATCAACAGTGTTTGATTAAATGATTCCATATGAGATGAACGCTTATGATTAAAAATTTTATTCTAATTTGGACGGCTGAGATCTGTTAAATTGTGAGAGAATAAAAGACTTTGGTTGTCTTGACCAAAGTCATCTTCATTTGGACAAAACCCCAAATCCTTTCTCTCATCTAAAATATTTTCCTCATTTTCTTCTGTATCTAAGATTGCCATAGTGGATGTTGAATAATCAGCTCCAACACCCCCTCCCCTCTCTCCCCCCCCAATTCAAGTTGGAGGGAGTATGAACCACTCCCAACTTGCCAATAATGGAGCTGTGAGAGGTCCAACCAAGGGCTTTGTGAAAATGTCCGAACGGAGCGTAAGAAAGTGAAATGATTCCGGCCAAAAATTGTTGCCGGACAAAGTGACAATCCAATTCCACGTGCTTGTACGCTCGTGAAAGACTGGGTTTTCGGCAATGTGAATAGCCGCTTGACTATCGAAGAAGAGATTGACGGGTAAGAAGGGGAAACAGATAGGTCATTTAATAAGCGTACCAACCAGGTAATTTCAGCAGTGACTCTTCTCATTGAGCGATACTCTGCTTCAGCAGATGAAAGAGAGACCAGATATTGTTTCTTTGATTTCCAGAAAATAGGAGTTCCTCCCAAGCTGATGAAAAATTCACTAATGCATTTTCGAGATTGAGGACAAGATCCCCAATCGGAATCACAGAAAGCCAGCAGCTGGTAATCAGATATTGAATTCAGAAATAAGCCCAAAACAAGATCTTTGAGAAGGTATTTGAGACACTGATAGGCAGCATCTAGGTGAGGCTGGTGAGGCATTTGCATGAACTAGCTGAGGTGATGCACAACAAAGGAGAAACTCGTTCGAGTGCGGGTGAGAAAATTTAACTTCCCCAATAGTCAACGATAAAATGTGGGATCTTGAAGCAAAGTGTCTTGTTCTGGACGAAGCTTCTGAGTGGGATCCAAATGAGAAAAAGTTGGTCTCATTTACATGTAGTCAAACTTAGATAAGAGATCCATGGTATAACATTTTTTAGTCAAAATGATTCCTTGCTTTTCTCTGATGATTTCAAAACCTGAAAAATAATGTGCTTCCCCTAGATCCTTGATTTTGAACTCAAAATCAAGAAAAATTTTAAGTTCTGTCTGTCATTGGGGTCATTTCGTGTGATTAGAATGTAATCAACCTAGACACCAACTATAGTAGTTTTCCCTGCTGATTTCTTAAAAAATAAAGAGTAATAATTTAGAGAATGCGAGTACCGTTTGAAATTTAGGGTTGCGGTGAGCCTTGCATACCATTGTTGTGAGGCTTGTCGCAACCTATATAGAGATTTTTCCAAAAGGCGAACATGATTGGGTAAAGGTGGTGATGTTCCTGTTGGGAATTTCATGTATACCTCTTCCTGCAAATCTCCATGCAGAAAGGCATTGTTCACATACAATTGTGATGCTTGCCATCCTTTCTTTACTGCAATAGCAATAAGACATCTGATTGTTGTCATCTTGACAACTGGAGAAAATTCTCAGTGAAGTCAATATCTACTTTTTATGTGTCTCCTGCAATAACCAAGCGAGCTTTGAACCTTTCCAAAGAACCATTTGATTTTTACTTCACTCTATAGACCCACTTGCATGGAAGGGCTTTCTTCCAATAGGTAAAGGGACTACTTCCTAAGTCTTGTTCAAAGCAAGAGCTTCCAATTCCTTAGCCATGGCCTCTTGCCATCCTGGATGCAACATGACCTGCGAATAGGAGGTAGGTTCTGTGAGGTAAGAAGTGGAGTTAATTGGAGATTGGTTGGCAAATGAAAATGCTATAAAGGGTAGCACATTAGGTTGAATTGGTTCGATAAAATAGGAGTTAGTTAGATCAACTAGGAATACTGAATTGCAAACATAGTCATGTTGGTATGCTGGTGTGTTATGTGTTCTGCTGGACTTCCTCATTTCTGGTGAGTGATGGGGAAAGGGGAATAGGAAGTGGATCTTGATTAAGGAGTAGAGGGTGATTGGGTGTGATAGGTATGCTATGGTGGATGGATTGGGATGGTCATTAAGAGCAGGAATTTGGTGAATGTGGTCCGAAAGAGGATCATATTTTGTGGTTGATGGAATAGGAAAGATAGATCCTGGAGTTAGGTTGGTAGAGGCAAAAAGGTATTGATTTTCATAAAGTTGAACATCCCTCGAATCTGCCACTCTTTTTGTATTCAAATCCAGAACCTTATACCCTTTTTGCCTCAAAAGGTATCTTAGAAACACACAAGGCTTAGCCCAGAGATCAAATTTTCCTCTCCCAGTAGACATAGTAGATGCATAGCAAAAATAACCAAAATGTTTAAATGAATCATAGGATGGTTGTTGTTTAAACAACACAAAGTAAGGTGCGCTACCTTTGAGTACCTTAGAAGGTAGATATTGATCAGATAAGTAGCAGTTAACACACATTTTTCCCAATAGATAAGAGGAAATTTACATGAAATAACAAAGTTCTTGCAATTTCCAAAAGATGTCTATGCTTCCTCTCAACCACCCCATTCTGTTAAGGTGTGCTCACACGTGATGTTTGGTGCAGTATTCCTTGTGAAGCAAGGAAAGTTGGTTCTTGAGAAACTTTGCCAATTTCAAATGCATTGTTTGTTCTTAACTTCTGTTCCTTCATCTCAAATTGTCTTTCCACCAATGTAAAAAAAATTCAGAAGACCAAAAGCATTGCCTTTGGTACTCATGAGAAAAGGCCAAGCTCCTCTACTGTAGTCATCCACAATAGTTATAAAATATTTGAAACCATTGTAAGTGGTTTACTTTGTAGGGTCCCCAAACATGAGCATGAATTATCTCAAAAGGCCTTTTTGTTTTATTTTGACTTAGAGTAAAAGGAATTCTGGTTTGTCTAGCCTTAGGACAGATATCACAAAAACATTCAGATTTAGAGGGTAAAGAGAAAAAAGTGAGATTCTTCATTGATGAAAAAGGAAAATGCCCCAATCTAACATGCCAAAGACTTACATCTGAAACCACATTTGTTGATAAAGCAAAAGAAACTGACCATTCACTAAAGACATTTTGATTTGAGGAAAGAGTTGGTTTTGCTTATGTTCTTTTTCTAACTTGATTTGGCTCCAAGAGGTAAAGACCTTCCCCAGCTTCATCAAAAACTTGTGCCCTCTTTACTAAAAGGGCTTACAGAAAATAGTAGAAAAAAGTGAAAAAGAGGATTGACTGAAATTGCCAACAACTGTTAACAGATAATAAGTTGTATCTGAAACTAAGTACATGTAATATATTTTCCACGAAGTAATCTGGTAGAATAGCAATCCTTCCTATGTGGGTGACTGTGACTTTGAATGAATTAGGTAAGTTTATATTCAAGGGAACTGATAAAGATGTCAAAGAAACAAAGGCATTTGAGTCAAAATACATGTGTTCAGAGGCCCCAGAGTCAATAATACATGTACTAGAATTAAACAGTAAAAAACAAGTTCATGAATATCTTGCAATAGTACCAGCAACAACATTGGCATTGACCTTTGCTCCTGAATTTTCTGTGTATCCAACTTTGACTTGTTTGATCAGTTGTATCACCTGAGAAAATTGATCTTGTGATAGGTGTTGATTGATCATTTCAGTCCGATTAGAATTGTTATGTTCTGTTTGTTCCATTTGAAATACTCCATTTCTCCTGATTTGCATTTGATTTCCCTTTGTGAACTCAAAGTCTTCCGGACATCCAATTATTCTATAAAAATCATTCACAACGTGTGTAAACTTTTTACAATGACTATAAGAAACATTAGGATTAAACTTGCTTTTCTTTCCTTTGAAAGTTGATTTCCTCTTAACAGAATTGTTGGTTCCCTTTTGCATGTTGTTTTCAAATTTTGGATATTGAGTACTTTCTTTTTGGATATGCCTTCCTCCTTTTTGTGCAAAGTTATTTGGTTTGTGACCATAAAAGCTGAGGAATCAGGACAAATGAGTAAATTGACAATGATTTCTCTCTAGCTTTCGTCTTGTAGTACAAGAGAGTATGCATGATTTATCTTTGGTAAATGATTCATCATGAGAATGTTTCCCCTTGCTTGTCCATATCTGTCATTCAAACTCATAAGAAATTGAATGAGTCTCTCATCTTCTAATGATTTTCTAGTCTTTGGTTCCCCTCACACTCACACAAACAACTGCATTTCACATCACAATTTAGTGAATCCAACTCATCCCATAATGGTTTGAGTTTTGTGAAATAGCTTGCTATATCATTTTTCCCTTGGACTATCTTGGCAGTTACTTTCTTAGGTGATAAAGCTTAGCTCCATATGACTGACCAAATTTATGTTCTAAACTAGTCTATAGGTTCTTAGCAGATTTTGAGTAGATGACACTATCCCCTATGTCCTTGGATAATGAGTTGAGTAGCTAAGAAGTGACCATGTCATTGCATCTACTCCAGGGTCGGAAGTCCTTTGAATCAGCAGCTGGAGCAGGGCAAACACTATTAATGAAGCCTATTTTATTCTTGGCTGACAGTGCTATGAGCATTCACCTTCTCCATCTTTGAAATCCTCTACCATCAAAAGCAGAATTGACAAGCGATATTTCTAGTGCATCAGAGGAATGAAGGAAGTAAGCATGATTGGAGTCAGTGATGGATACTGCACCAGTAGTGGCTTGAGTGATCGATGCTTCAGTGTTATCAGGCATGATTCAAGAGTTATGCAGAACAAGCAAAGAAGGGGATAGTGGATTGAGCTTCTATTGCTCTGATACCATGAAAGAATTCTATGGAGAACATTAGAAAAATTTATGTGTATTTTATTCAATTGTTGATTAGCTATTTATATTGATAAAAGGAATCAACACTTGTTAGGCTATTGTACATGTGTATTCTTTCTAGTCCTAACTAATTATATAACTATGCAAGAATATAAAAAAAAGATTCTATGTACTAACATGTGCGCACATGCACAAAAATGAGAATCCTAAGTTTGCAGCTATGTTGAATCAACGGTGTTAATTAAATGATTCCATATGAGATGAACGCTTATGATTAAAACATTTGCTCTGATTTAGACTGCTGAGATCTATTAAATTGTGAGAGAATAAAAGACTTTCATCTTCATTTGGACCAAACCCTAAATCCTTTTTCACATCTGAATCGTTTGCTTATTTTCTTCTGTATCTAAAATTACCATGGTGGATGTTGAATAATCAGCTCCAACATTGCTTACTTTCCGGCATGTGTTTAAACAACAATTGTATTTGGATTGGATGTTTGTCTGAAAGAGAAAAGTAAAATTGGAGTTACGCTTTCATCACTCAGAAATAGAAAGTTACTAGGAAAGAGTATGTGAATATTTTTCAGACTGACCAGAACATAAAGCACGTTAAATAAAATTATACACGTAGTTAATTCTCCGTTCCAGTCAGGTATAGTAAGGAAATATAGTAAAATATAATAAAACAAGGAAGTGGTAACCTTTGAAAAATTCATTTCTTCAAACAAAAAAGTTATTGGTCTTAAACAGGAACTGTATTCAGTATAAGAAAGTCCCCGCGACAAGATATGAAGCAAAAGAACGCAATGATACGTAATAATCAACAAAAACACACACGCGCACGCGCGCACACACACAAAAACACACACGCGCACGCGCGCGCACACACAAAAAACACAATGCCTTAGATATTAATTGCATTGACATACATTAGCAACCTGCTTAACTAACAGGTATATCTCTACAGGATATGTCTATCATGGACCATAATACAGCTTTACTATATATCAGTGTTATTCCTAAATAAGCAACCTATGAACTCTCTAATAGAGGTGAAGAGCCATGTTACAAAGTGAACAACACTATCAGTTGCTGAAAATTACATAATAATCATGCAACTCTATAATTGCTACCAGGAGCAGGAGATGACTGAATGAAGCGCGGAATTATGAATTATGAAGGAGCACCAAGATACGAGGCAAGTCGCAATATATCACTGAATATTCCACCGGCTGTCACTTCAGCCCCAGCCCCTGGACCGCGCACTATTAGAGGTTGCTTACAATATCTTTCAGTAGTGAATGCAATTATGTTGTCTGATCCAGAGAGTTGCGAAAATGGATGTTCCTTATTGTATCTCCGCAATTCAACAGTGCCTTTGCCATTGACAACATCCACTGCTCCAACATACCTCAAGACCTTCATGTATATCAACATTTTGAAGATGGATAAGCATAAATACAAGTGCGGAAATATAAGCATTACACATGCTCTGCAGCTAAACTGGTTTGAGACAACATAGAATTGATGCTTGTGACCTACTCCAACAGAAATGAAGCACACTTCATAAATCAAAAGTTCTCTTAGCATGCTTCGCAAAGACTTCAAAGAATCTATTTTTGGGAATTAAGCGTATTTTGTTATGGAGCATTGCCATGCATTAAGATAGTGCTTGACATTACTAGTAGAGAAGTTCCCAGATACAAAAATATTTTCTTGCATTGAGTATCTATCAGTTTATCACATAGAGTTCGATCTGGAAAGACTTGAACTCTCTCAAATGCATACAAACAGAGCAGTCGGTTATTTGGCAAACAAGAATAAAAAAGATTGAAATCATATCAGCAGTCAATAATTAAAATGTTTTACCCTAAATGGGTAAAATCTGGTTCATAACCAATCACTAAACAAATCAGTGATGTTTCCATACATGATTTAATTGAGCAAAATGAACAACTCTTCAACACTGGGATACAAAGGGCTGTGGTTCCTATATATTATATTACTCCCATGCAAAATTAAATGTTTCAGGTTACATGGCAAAGGTACTAATATGATGCTTGAAATATTATTGTTTGACATGAAATGGGGCACTATGTAGAACGTAAAAAGTTACATTTGGTTGCTCAAAATATTGAGGAAAGTTCCAGGGGAATTGTAAAAGTGGACATTACACTCTTATACAAGCGAAAGCTTGCATCAATCAACTATGCATCGACCCAAACTAATTTTAAAACTTCCATGCTTAGGAAAATTAAATTAAACCTCAACGGTCTAAAAAGGTATAGAAAACATGAACTTCGATGGAGGGGGTATAGCAGGGTTCATTCAGACAACATTACTATCACAACACTGAAGCTTAATTTTATAAATTCAGAATACTCACTTCCCCCGCATCTTCGGCCTCTTGCCTCTGTTTAGACAACTCTTGATCAAATTGTGGCAGCTGCAGCAAAAAGTCCTCGGCAGATTCAGTAGCCTGAGAAAACCACCAAATATCACTTCACAGAGAACAAAATGCCCTTCCAACTAATGTTGCATGTATAAGCTAAACACTCACCCTTAATGGTTCTGGGACAAGGCTCTGAACCGGGATATCTGAAAGCTCTAGCTCTAATCCACTTTCTCTAGCAAGAATTATCACCTGGATCAGGAAGTTATTGCTTATTAAAAAGTCATTAAGCCGCGATTAGTTTAGCATCAGTTCCCAGGATGTTGGTTTTCTTGTGGATCTATTTAAGAGAGCAAATTGGCAGGGGAACCAGCAAACTCAAAATAAAATGTCTTTATTTCTATGATGAAAGGTAAATCTGCACAAGTTAGCAAACACATCAAGGTGGGACCAGGATAGAAGTATATTGACAGATGCTGTTTTGCAACACTATGTCATAGTTGGAATTTAAACCACTACTGGCGCTTCCAAAATCTTATTTTCAGCTTCATGCAAACATTAAATCAAAGCAGTCAACAAATTGAAACTGAAGAATGAGCTCTCGTGTTCGGTTAACACTTATAACAATGAACGAAACTTATCAGCAAATACCTTTCTGGCAACATCTGTCCCGGCTAGGTCATCCCTTGGATCTGGTTCAGTATAACCTGCCTCTTTCGCCTCCTTCACCACTTGGCTAAAAGCTTTTGTCCCCACGAAGTTATTGAATATGTAACTCAGAGTTCCACTGCCAAAAAAAGAAAAATAAAGGAATACAAATATGAAATGAATGCAAAGAAATCGAACTACAGAGAAATTTTGCATTCGTTGGTGCATGTGGTAGCGAAGACAAGGATAGCGTCATTTCACCAATCTGCTACTTAGGATAGATGAAATTTATCCAAATACCAGAAAATGTATAATCTCAAACCTTCATATCAGTGATACCAACCTAAAAATACCCTCAATCCGCAAAATCTTGTCCCCGGTTTCGAGAAGACCACGTAAAGTGCTAATGATTGGTAGACCAGCTCCAACAGTAGCTTCATAGAAGTAATGAGTATATGATTGTCGCTGTAGAGCTCTCACCTTCAAGTACTGGAAACAATTGAAAGGAAAATATGCAATAAAAAGGTTTGAGAAGCTTCCTTTACCAGCTATCTATATAATTATCGATGCCTTGGCTGTCTTGCTTTGAGATATTTTTCAAATAGAGATAGAACAACAGTTTTTTAAAAAGACTCATTTTCTCCATCTTTGATGAAGTGGAAAGATAGTGGAAAGCAAAATATAATTAGGAAACGGGGAAATTTTCATTATTGACTTAGTCGATCAAAGTGCTTTTTTCAGAAAGTTCACGAGTGTTAAATGTTAAGCACTTTTAAGAAGAAAAGAAAATCAAACGTGAAAGTAATTAGTAACCTGGTCAAGTGGTCCTGAATTAGCCTTTTTATTTGGGGTGACCACATGGATGCCTCTGTGCAACCAGTCATAGTATTGGCTTGCGATATGAGAGTCTGCAGTGCAATCCACCAAAACACCGTTTGGGATGAAATGATTTTCACTCACATGCTGAACAAACTTATTCAAGTCGGGCATTTCTCCGTTTTGACTTAGTAGCTCTTTCCATCTTGACAAATCAATACCCCTATGAACATTAACAAGAATGTCTAGTCATCGAGACCCCTGAAGACAGTTCAATAATATCTAAATGACAAAAAGCAGCAGTAACCAGCTGGAAAGGCTAGTGTGGCTTTTGGAACGCAAAGCTTCAACATAATAGCTAGTTGACAAGTTCTATAGCAAGAACGATGTAATGAACATTGGATAGGTGATAGTGAAAATTTGGGAGAAGGAAAGACCAGAAATTAAGTTCCTCATCAACTTTAATTTAATCTCATTCATTTTCAAGAATTCTTTTTATTAATTTTTCAATCTCATTAGAAGATCTATCATGACTAACAGAAGATTGACACTGATTGAACCTCTAACTCATAAAAATCAGCGGCACAAAAGAAAACTTAGAAGTTCCTTGGTCGCATTGGAACAGAAAATGTCCAAGCTATAACCAAAGAGGACATGGGATCAGCTTAAAGGACGGGAAGAGAGGGAATAAATGTAGTAGATTAATGTGAGAGATAATGATTGACTCTCCCTCATTTCCAATGATTCCGTACTGTGTACTAGCGCATTCCTAGCTAGGAATATAGCATTGAAGAAGTAGAAATGAAGTATGAGTTTTGTTGTAAGGAGAAATGAAATATGAGTCAACAGGAAAATTTCTAGAAGCAGATACTCCAGGCTTGTTTATATGAACCACAAAAGAAGTCTAGTTAGATGAACCCTTTAGGAACACCTCTTTTTTTTTCTTTCTTTTTTCATTTGCCTACTCAGCAGCTGCCCATATGCTATTCTACTCAAATGCAATTGTTAATTTTATAAAAGAAATTCAAATCAAAAGTTTCCAATTAGCAAGTCCACCCTCCATTCCAGTTTTTATGACTAATTTCCCCTTTGTCACTCGAAGAAGATTTATCCCTACAGGTAAAGTTACTTGGAAATTCATAAGTTGAAAGAAAAATAATTATCTATACAATGATTCAACAGATTCGGATAGTTGTCCATTAGAATAGCAATTTTAAAAACCTTAGCTTAAGTTTCTCTGACTTTTTACACTTAATTGTTTTTTTTTCCGTAAAATACTGCTTCCCTTCATCCTAAGCAGAAAAAGACTCAATCAAAAAATTCAAAGCGGCTAAAGAACGCATCAGTCCGATATACATCACTGAGCATTTAGAAGAAAGATGGATTTTCAAGACTTACGAGCCGCTCAATATCATTGAATCTATTCCAATTATACCCATCACACGCAAGTCAATGTTGAACTTTTCCTTTAAGATAGCTGTCTGCCAATGAAAACAAAAGGTGTTAAAAGTGTCTCTTACAAAATTTCATCGAACACTTGCCTAAAATTATTTTTTTCATTGTTAAACAGAAAAGAAAAAACAATTATTTAGAACAATGTTTCCGGAACATCAAGAACAGTCATCATATAATAGCAATAAAGCATCTGAAATTATAACCAACTTTACCAAGCAAGACGCTAGAGCTATCAGGAAAAAACGAGAGCAAAAAAATTCAACACTGAACTCCTTTGTGCCGAAGGAATCAATACATAAACAACTTGATAAAATGATATACTTATGGACTACTAGGTATGCACTAAGCAATGCAAGGGTGGTAATAAAGAGTTTCTTAAACTTCCACAATTTAACCCACAAAAACCATGCTTTATATATCCTGAAATATATTTATTTCTGATTCTACAGTTACATTTCATTTTCATATACCCTGTGGTCAGAGACTAGTTATCAGTGAGTGGATAAGTCTGAGATCTGGAGAACCACTAGCTTAGTGAACCCTAATTCGTCTTTAAAATGACCACTAAGAATTGGAATGCGAGATACCTGAATATATCAGAGCAGATACAAGGAACCCAACAAATTAGGGATTAAGCAAGTTAGTTGATATTCTTTGTTATCCTTTTCTCCTTTTCCTTTTTTAAGGAAAAATCAGAATGCATTACGAATTATAGTGCATCCCTTTGACAGCAATAAGTGGTTAAGCATCCAAGTTAGCATTATTTACACGGCTAAAGAATATGAGTGCAAAATTCCAGTATTCTGTGTACTTGGTTTATACCACTAGTGACAAAAAAGAATGTGAGGAAAGTTCTTACATTACAAGGAGATGATCCATGATACAGGAAAAGATCAGAATAGCCGACAAACATCATATATCATATAAAACAAAGAAATACAAATGCAAGATGGCAAAATGTAAATGAATTTCTAGCAGTAAGGACAGTTCAAATAATTCCATTATCCATTATAAGTGGTAATTAAAAGTTGAAGGGGACCCCTAATTATATCCTGAACTTTTTACCAGTGTGATGACTCTAAAAGGTTGTGAAATTGAACTTAGGCTTTGCCTGGAGATGACTCCAAAAATCTACCTTTCAAATTGTGAAGGATAAGACTACAACTATTTAAATTTGGAAGGGTAGGAAATATTAATATGCTCTTTTAAATTTAACTTATGGACTTTAATAGGAGAAATAAATGATATGCAATAGAAGAAAGAATATTTAAAGTTCAATAGGTGTAGAGAAAACAAAATATAGAGATCAAAATAGCATTAACTTGAATTGACAGACCTGATCCTTGAGCTGGTCTAGCAGAGTACCCCCTATCAACCCTGGTCCAATAATGCCCACACCAATAGTAGTTCTTGACAAATAAAATCTTGAGTGCACAGCACGTAAAGCCCTCACACAGTCTTGGCGTTTAACAACTACTGTGACGTTGTACTCTGAGCAACCTTGAGCTATAGCACGGATATTGATATTAGCCTGCAAAATTGAAGTGTTGAATCTTGAAGTTCTTATGAAATTCAAGTAACTAGAAGAAGTTGAATTCTATACTCATATTCCCCTCGTCATCTTTCTACGACTCTCGGTTGACTTTTATCATGTCCTTTTTTGATGAAAAACATCATATAAGTGTTAGGATCGAAAAAAGTAGGTGTCATGCAGAAGCTAGCAAAGCAAACCCTCAACGACGATAAATCAGACAACAAAAGAGAAATATACCAAAAGAGACACAAACATATAACGTGATTCGGTCAACTGACCTACGTCCACAACGGAGATGAGCAATCCATTATATAAAAAGAGAGTACAAAATATTGAGAGAACAACCTCACGAAGAGGCAAACACAAGTGACACACTAACACTTATCCCGAAAAGTTCTCCCCCTAACACGACTCTCAAACCCCATGTCGCTACATTGTGGATGCTACTGAATGAGAAGGATAAATCTTCAATTTACAGAACTTCAAACCTTTTCCTACAAGAAAAGGGACTAGCCAAATATGGAAGAATTATATTTTTCTTATAGGGAAAGAAAAATTCAATAATGGTAAATATGTTGTCGTTTCCTTCATGAGATAGGAAAATCAATTATGGTAAGAAAATATAGATAAACACCTAACAGTTCTCCTCATTGGCCTAAATTTTTTGACAATATAAATTTGATCCATCTTCTCCATATAGCCTTCAACAGGTCGCATCTCCAAATCTCCACCGCTATATTTGTCTCAATGTGAGTAGTACTCTGGTCAAATTTCTCATACAAAAATTATGATTATTATCAAATACGTTGCGGCTAGAACTAAACCCGCCAAGATGAACCTATCTTGAACCTAACTTTGATACCACTTGTTAGGATCGAAAAAAGCAGATGTCATGCGAAAGCTAGCAAAGCAAATCCTCAACGATAAATTAGACAACAAAAGAGAAATATATCAAAAGAGACACAAACATATAACGTGGTTACGTCAACTGACTCACGTCCACAATGGAGATGAACAATTCACTTTATAAAAAGAAAGTACAGAATATTGAGAGAACAACCTCACAAAGAGGCAAAAACAAGTGACACACTAACACTTATCCCGTAAAGTTCTCCCCCTAAACACGACTCTCAAATCACATATGGCTACATTGTGGATGCTACTGAACGAGAAGGGTGGATCCTCAATTTATAGAACTCCAAACCTTTTCATACAAGAAAAGGGACTAGCCAAATATGGGAGAATTATATTTTCCTTCTAGGAAAATATTAACCCAATTATGGTAAATATGTGTCCTTTTCTTCATGAAATAGAATGCCAATTATGGTAAGAAAATATGGACAAACACCTAATAATAAGTTGCCAAAAGCAGTAGCAATCAAAGCCAAGATAAAAGCTCATAAAAACTGAAAACCATTTTACATACTAACAAGAACAGTATGGTAGTTAGCTAAGAAATCCACCTATGTGAGCTTCACATAGCTGGTACCAAATCTGCATAAAGGAAAAAGGGTTGCAGTAGGTTAAGAGTCGGCTCAATGGATTTAGCGGCCTAAAGCGAAGCTATATTAAGAGGCCTATTAAATGTTTTCGTAAAATTCATATAATAATGAGACACAAAAAATTTATTTTCTGATCTATTGATCCATCAAATTATAACTAAATAAAGTAGCTAAGTCAGAGACCGTGAGTTAAAGTCAGAAAATAAATAGTCAAAAATATGAAAAAAAAATGAATAAACTTAGAGGAAAAATTAAAATTGAAGAGGAAGACAAAATACGTTAGCTAGTAAGAGAAAAAATTTTATTGTTATTTTCTAACTCATCTTTATAACCTCAACAAAATAAACTTATTAATGATTATTATATAAAATTAAGTATATATTATGCATAATAATATAGTAAACTCCTAGTAATATTTTTGGGGCCCTTTAGTTTTGGGGGCCTAAGGCAATGGCCTTAGTAGCCTTACCCTGAGTAAGTTGACAACCTACGTAAAGTTAGTCAAAATATCATAATCCTCTAACGGTGAAGTATTCAAATGAAATCGGCCCTATAGAGTGGAATGGATACAAAGATCAATGTAGTGGGCCTCAACTAATTTGGTATTCTTAAGGAGTAGTTGATTGATTGATATGGAAATTAGAGAATCCATATGGCACAGATCTAAGCGCTCATAACAGTCGCAAAATAACTGTAGATGAAAAGCAGGAGAACATTAACTCCACAGAAGATACAAAAAAACAAATAGTCAAACATAAACCCTTTTTAGAATTTAGTGTGGTTTGAAAATTTACCACTTAACTCTACACAAGACACGCCTACATACAGTAGATAAATTTCCCTTTAATCAACTTAAAAAGACTGAAAATTACCAAACCTTAGCAAGTGCACTAAAAAATGTAGCACAAACTCCAGGAGTGCTTGCCATTCTCTGACCAACAGCAGCCAAAATGCTACAGTTTGGAATCACCGAAATCTGGGAAGAAATGAAGTCGTTATCATGGTGATCAAAGAAGTTCTTAATAGGGTATATGAAAATAATGTTAAAACACCAAGTAAGTGAGACAGAGAACCAGAAACAATAAGCTAAATATGATATCTGAAATTACGATTAACATTCCCAAGATCCCACAACTAATTTTCGTTAAGTATATGGAAAGAAGCACATCACACTGCCCCAAAACCAAGTTCAAATTTCATAAAAACCTACAGCGAAACCAGCGGAAATTTTTGAGATTCTAACAAATGGAAAGAGTTCTGAGTTTCCTTATTTGTCTAATCTATGCTTTTAACGGAGGGAGGTTGGGTGAAGCAGTATCATGTGCAAGATTAGTTTCTTTCCTGGTTGCCTTTACTTTGTATAGTATTTTAAGATGGAAATATCTATGGAGTGCTTACATATGATGGCCAAGTTTTTACAAGAATTAGCCCAGACAAAATGTACCAGTTCTGCCACGCGTTCATTTCTCAGATGTCTATGGGATCTGAAAGTAATTACCATACTTTTCCTCATTTCTCCTCCTCTTTTCTGCAATTCTAAGTTTCACACAGTATATGATTTCTAGATCCTCTCTTTGTTTTCAATTGCCTGATCATCCTGTCATCATTATAGCAGCATCAAGAAGAATTTAATGATTACATCACTGCTCAATGCTCATCAGCACCCTAAAAGCTGTTGTTCCAGTCATTCCTTTCTTATGTGCATCTAACCACCACTAGAATACGACTTAACTAATTCTTAAGCTTTCTTGAATGAGCTTCTCAAGTTTTAAGTTGGAAAAACCAGAATCAATCTACAGCCCGAAAATCCATCTTTTCAGATCTGCTAGTTACCTAACTTGTTTGGTGCAACAAGAGGAACAACTTTCACGGATGTTCTATCTTGGATGCAGATAAAGGCTCAATCACAATAAGTGTTTTTCTGCTCTTTCCGATATAATTAGCATCATAACCTTTTGTGGAATTCTTCTGAAGTATACAACTCATTATCCCTATAACTCTGAGCTACATGATGCGTACTGATCATCAACATATGCCCTAAAGTCTCCTCAGAGACAACTTCTGAAACTGTCACAACACATCTTTATATGTATTTTCTGTTAGTCATTCTGATCTTATACAACATGTAAAATAAACATGTTATAAGATAACAGGTATAAAGGAGCGTATCGCAATAGGGTTGACCTTGCAACCGCAATCAGGAAACAGAAGGCACAATACATGCAAATTGTTAACTATAAGATGGTGACAAGAATTCAATATAACATCATTCCTGCTTTTCTTTTTCCTTTTGCTTATGCAGATCCACAACCTTTATAATTAACTATACAAATTGAATCAGAAAGGGCAGAATACCTGAGAAAGGCGCCCGGCACCCAAAGCCTGACCAAACCTAGACTCTAAAACATCAGCAACAGCTTTCACTTCTTTTTCAGGCACAGCAAAGCACACTGAATGCTCACTACTAGCCTGTATCATAGCACTCAATTCTATTTCATGAAGTTATAAGCATCATAAGTTTATCCCGATATCAAAGAACTAATTTACCTGGGATATCATGATTACGTTAGCACCAACATCTTTTACTGCAGCAAAAATGTCACTAGCTGTACCAGGAACACCAGTCATTCCGGTTCTGCAGAAGGTAACCAACTTTGTGTAAACAAAGGATTTGTGAATATTGTTAGAACAAACAGTATGACTGGATCCAGTGCAGTCCTAATCCTCCACATTTCTTTTTGACAAGTAAACTAATATTCCTACCCCTCAACATTCACTAGAGCCAGATTGTCAATTGTTGCAAATCCTTTGACAGGGAATACTGATCTCTGTCCATCCTCATTTTCATTATCAGTGGATCGGCAGATCATTGTTCCAGGTGCAGCGAGGTTAAAGATATTTTTTATAACAATCGGAATGTCATATTGCATCACTGGAACAATTGTCCGTGGATGCAATACATTTGCACCAAAATATGACTGCAAAAAGATGAGAAATTTGATATTAGAAAGTGCCCATGACAGCTCTTGTTAACTTCAGCAATCACATAGAATCACGACTTCACCATTTCCCACGCCTCTTGATAAGATAGTGTCTTCAGTATTACGGCCTCACTTACTGCAAATGAAGTACTGTTTTAGCAATCATCGTAAACTTCATTTTGGAAGTTCATCATTGATTTAAAAGTAAAAGGGAATATTTGAGCAACAAATAGAGAACGATAATACTTGATATAATATTTAGCTAGGGGCACATCTTAATATGTTTCAGATCGCGAAAAGCATGCAATGAGTGAGGAAAAACCTTTTCTTGGATCAGCACTATAGACACCATCAACATCTGTCCAAATTGTGACTTGGCGTGCTTTAAACAATGCCCCCATGATAGCTGCAGAGAAATCACTTCCATCTCTTTTCAAAGTGGTAGGAATATTTTGGGGAGTGCTAGCTATAAAACCAGTTGCAATGATAGTCATTGATGGATTCTTAGAGTACCATTTCTCAAGTCTTTCCCCTGACTTTTGATAATCTGGATCAACTTGATTAGAGCGCGTTGGGTTCACAATGAGCACCTCTCTTGTGTCCATCCATGTAGCCTCTACACCATTCTGCAAATATAGAAATTTGAAAATTTGCATCATAAACATACAAAATTTTAATTTGCATGACTAGCAGATACAAAGCTTTCTTAAGACCAGAAGAGATCAATGTGAGAATCACCATTCTGACAACGGATGACAACAATTGAGCAGACCATAACTCCCCATGCCCAGCAACAAAATCAGAGAAAGAGTCTGTTGCATGACCAGCTGCAATACAATTAAGCTATTTTGTGTCAGTTGAAAGCAAAAGAAAGAGGTTTTGTTCAAATTCAGATACTTCAGGAAAAAACTTGTCAACCGAAGGAACTTTAGCATGGATACAATTAAGTTTCTAGCAAGAACAAGAGACTGAAGAATGGCCATTATGCCAACATTAGCTTCATATCTACAGCTCTGACAATAACCAGAGAATGAAGCAAAGACCATATTGCACCATTCGATGTCCTTCTCACCCACATGCAAAGTAGTGGAGGGAAAAGACAATTCAAAATACTCCGAACAGAATCTTGTTTCCTTTTAAGCATTATAAAAAAAAAATTAATTATATCTGAAAAATGGAGTTTTCCACAAGTAGTCCCTGTTAATAAGTTCTTTTTCTATTATTTTTTCATATTTATGAGCATAGAGGCTCTGGCAACTGGCAAGTGTTTTTGTTGAGACATTCTACAAATACAGAGGGAAAGCACAATCTACCAATGTATATTGCACGGAGCATGGCTTTTAGGTTGTTGATGTCATGATGAAGACGAGATAAGAAACTAGCAAGCTCATCCCCATCAAGTAGATCAATAGCAGTTAATTTGTGTTTCTCTAGAACACCATCCAATGCAGTTAGGTACGAGTCATCTCGTGATCGGGCCTTTTGAATCAGATCATACATCATATCTGTGACTTTTGACATTGCAGACACAACCACTAACTTTCTTTCTGATTGGTCCTGAATTATCACATTAGCAACGTTGCGAATTCTTTCAGAGGTTCCCACACAGGTACCACCAAATTTATGGACAGACCAGCTGTCACCTCTAGGAAGCTGAGAATTTTCTATAGCTCCATCCAACAAGTATTCTGCCAAAACATCAAATGGGAGAATGGGAAATCAATAACTGAAGAAAACCACACAAGGATGATATTTAAGGTTTCAACATATATTAACCTTCACTTGTAACAGCAGCACGTATGCCGAACTTCAACTCTCCTCCTTCCCATTTTGAACTAAAAATCATTAAAACAAAGAAAGGGTTTAGTAGTATAGAAAACATTAAGCTATAAGAAATTTCTCAAAATAGAAAGAAAATTTGGCAATCATCTTGTGGGATACCCATTACTTGCTGTTGAATCGTGTGATCACCTCACAATTGTATGATAGTTGAAAAGGAAACAGGTTATTATTCATCAGTTGCTCCCTAACTCAAGAATATGCTCAAGCAAAATCTTGGTTTTACGTCACAAAGAACAAATCTTTGTACTATCACATATAGAACATAGAATTAGGATAAATGAATATGTCCATATATTCTCATGCCTTAGATACCTCATACCTTGATAAGATTACTGTTGAGACAACTAATTAACTTGTTGACACAATTTTTCTAACACTTCTCATTAGTTGAGTGAAAATATAGATCACTTCATATAGCAATAATTCCATATACATGTTCATATACAATATTACATAGTGTAATTGAAGCTTAGAAAATTCTAAATTTTCAAAACTTCTGAAAAGCTTTTAAAAAATAAATTAAGAACTTTTAACTGAATAAAGTATAGTCAAAATTAGAGGGATAAATTTGGTACTTTTTCCAAAGTATTTTTGACACATGATATCTACAGCTCCCCAGTCGATGCTGGAGCTCCATTAAGGTAAAAGGCAAAAATTGTAATAGGAAAGGTATCAACAACAACAAAAACATCCAGTGTAATCCAACAAGTAGTGTATGGAGAGCAAAGGCATAACCAAGATTTGAAGCTAATGGGTTCAGGATTCTAGTTCTTTTAAGTTATTGGGTTCTAATTTAATAATTTGTGCCTATTCAATAAATTTCTTCGGGCAAATATAATGTTTGGACCAAAGCTACTTTCAACCGAACCCATAGACGAAGGTCTGGCTCCGCCCCTAATGGAGAGGGCAGTGTATACGCATAGCTTATCTCTACCTTGTACCCCTACCTTGTGAAAGTAGAGAGGTTTTTCTCAATATACCCTCAGCTCAAGGAAAGTGTGGAAAAGCATGGAAAAGAAATAGGGTCCCAAAATGTAACAGAGTTTAAAATTAAGATACTTCATTTGGACCTTTTTCTCTAAAGGGTGTGTTTGGTATGAAGGAAAACATTTTCTGGAAAATATATTTTCCAATTTTCCCATGTTTGGCTGGCTTAAATGTTTTGAAAACATTTTCCTTATCAATTCATTTTCCTCCAATTGGAGGAAAATGTTTTCCTTATCAAAAGAAGAGAAAATATTTTCCAAAGCTCCTTCTCAACCTTTATCACCCTCACCAATCCACCACACCCCCTCTCCAAAAAACAATTTTTTTTTAGAAAAATTTCAGTTTTTCTATTACCATCCACCCTACTACCCCTCCACCCCACCCGCAAAAAAAAAAATTCTTTTACCTTAATTTTTTTTCTATAATTTTAAATTTCTATTTTCTTATTTTTTTGCACCACCCACCTCCGCCCCCTACCTCCCTCCCCGCGATTTTTGCGTTAAAAAGTAAAAGCATCACATTAGTTCCTTTAAATTGTGTCAATTTTTAGAGACTTCTGGAAGGGGAGGGGTGGGGGAGGTGGGAGGGATAGGAGAGTTGCAAGAAAAATATTTTTCTAAAAAAACTATTTTTTACTTTCTAACCAAAAATATTTTCCGGAAAATGTTTTCCACTTACCAACCAAACAAGAGAAAATAAGTGATAATTCCATGAAAACATTTTCTAGGAAAACATTTTCCATGAAAAACATTTTCCTTCGTACCAAACACACTCAAAATGTTGATAATACACAAAATGTGACAGGCAATATATATATATATATATATATAAAAACACTAACATAAATACACGTAAAGTGAGTATCCAAATACGTTAGAGGGTTGAAAAAGAAAAACAGAAATAGCGAAGTTTTACTTGACAAAATGAGAGCATTGCAGTTGCAGGAGTGAAAATGGATGTGTCCTGTTGTCAAATGTAGTCCTTTTCTTCCCTTTGGCCTTCAAATACGTTTGTCGTGACAATGGTGGGTTTGAGGAGAATTTACATGAATAACATGGCGCAATGGAGGACGATAGCGCCATTATTGTTGCTTGAGAAAAAATTAGAGTGACAAGTACCACAGAAGAGTGAGTGGGTCACTATATATACCTCTTTCCCTCTCTCTCTATTAAAATATTTGGCGGCTCTAGTTAATTACCTACTGTTTTAAACACTTGGACCAAACACCCACCACCCACCCTCAGCCCCTTAGAGCATGGTTGGACGGGGCATCCTATATAATTGTTATTTTAAATATAATAGTATTTATTATTACTTAAATTTTATTATATTATATTATTAAATTTATCGTTATAAAACAAATATAGAAAGACGATTTAGTGTGATCATATTATTGCTTTATTTTTTCTCTCATCTTGCCTTTTTTTTAAATAATTCTATTTGTTTTTTACCTTATATTTTTACGTAGTAATTCTATCTCATACCTTACTTTTTCTTTATAATATTATAAGTTTATTTTTTATATGATTGTTGTATGACATGACAACAAATAATATAATCTATTCAAATATTGTATATATCAAAATAATACAGTATCTACAATATAATATATGTGTAATACAAATACATAACAACCATTCAAACAAGCTATTAAACAAATACTACTACTTTCATCATGCCTATTTGATTAAGTACAAAGTTTAAATAATATTGTGTTCTATAATGGTAAATATTCTTGTAGTTATAAATGATCTCGTTGCGAATAAAATAAAATTTTAAAATTAAGTATGTTTCTTTTAACAAATTAAAAGAATAAATAACCCATAGAATGGAGGAGTATTATTTTTTAAAATTACTTTTTCGAATTGCTTTACTTTTCAACACGTGAGTTTAGTGGTGGCCTGGTGGGATTGGTTCGACTGATAGTTAGCATTATTAGATAATAATATATTCTGTTATTCAACTTTTTATAATAATAATAGTTATGCTTGCATTTATTTCATCAACTACCTTATATAAATCCAACCTTGACTTAATTTTTGAAATGCAAATTATACACCTTGAATGTGTAATGAAATGTTATTTTCGTTTAAATTAGTTGCAGTATTGAGCGCAGTTGCTGCAAATTCGATAGAGTCATGAAGTTACGTCTGGCTAATATACAATTAAATTTCAAGATTCCACACTACAATTTTTTTTTTCCAAATAGTATTACAACATGTCTTCGTTTAGTTTGTTTGGCTCAAAAGTTAATCGTTACTTTATAAACTTAAAACAATCAGAAGATAAGAAAGAGGTAAATCGTAACCAAATATAATGAACCTAGATGTGAGATCAACGTAGTTATAATATAAAGATATTTGCAAAAATGAAGAACTCCAAGAGCAGTTGTTTATAGCAGTTAAAAAAGATAAAGAGAGAGTGAGAGAGTTGTATTATTAGATAATAACACGTTGTCTGTTACAACAAGGAAACCCCCTTTATATAGAAAGTGGCCTCCTTATTAAAATAATAATAATAATAAACCGTTAAGGCGTAGTCGACATCCTCTAAATGAGGACGCCTAAGTGTGAGTAACGTCGCTTACGTCCTTACGCTCGAATTATATCCTCGTTATAAGGGACGTATGAGAAGTATCGTACCTTATCGTTGTGAGCGTGGGAAGGGCCGTATTTGCCCCATACAAAGTTACTTTTTAAGTGCTGGCCACATATTAATTCACTATTTCTGTAACTTACATATTATATAAAATAGAAATTAAGTACGAAAAAACATTGTGTTTGGTATAGGACTCCACAAGTTTTTTTTGTTTTTTTTTAATTGACGGGCACACATTTCCTAAAATCAGAAGAAAAAGAACTTGACGTTGAATACATGAATTGAAGCATAGGTGATTGCTTCATATATATTCTCTAAAAATTGAAAGCAATAAATACAATCATGCTCATTATCGAAGGCTACACTTGCCTTGATTCTACCACATGTGTAATAAACATACCATACAAAACCCAAAATAATTTGGTACTTGTTTAATAGGTTTTAATTATTTATGAATTTATATAATGGTATTTGACTGCATACAAAGTTTAGTATTCCCTCCGTTTATTTTTATTTGGCACGTTTTGACTTTTCATGTCCCTTAAGAAATAATAAATAAAGTGCATAATTTACCATGATACTCATACATATTTTATTAAGTAATAAATAATATGGGTATAATAGGAAAAATAACGTTTTCTCCTGATATGCGTAAAGTGACAAGTAAAAGTAAAAATTTATTTTTAGTATACATACGAGTAAAAATCAACTAAATGAGTAGTTAATTAGATTTTATTTATCACATTAGTAACAAAAAAATTTGAAAAGAGTGAATCAAAGATAGTTTGAGAATGAACATCATACTAGGATTTAAAACTTAAATAATTTAATGAAGTTAACTCTTAAAATGTATGAAAAAATGATAACAAGAATTTTGTATCATTAAGTAAAGTATCAAAAGAAATTTGTAATCGACAGTTACTGTAAGTTGAGCCGAGGGTCTCCTGGAAACAGCCTCTCTGTCCCCCGAGTAGGGGTAAGGCCTGCGTACATATTACCCTCCCCAAATCCCACTTGTGGGATTATACTGGGTTGTTATTGTTGTTGTTGTTGTTGACAGTTAGTGTAAGTTGAGGTGTATATGACGAAGCACATAGTATATGAATTAGGACAAGTAATTGATAGTACATGTCACTATATAGTAAATACTGTAGATGTAATTCCCGACGCGAGAAATAATGCCAAGTTATTGTATAATTTTGAATTGTACTTTAGATGGATGTGATTGGGACTACCACAAGTTTTTTGGCATTTGGCACTAAACGTCCATAGGACCACAATGTCTAACAAACACTACGATGGGGTCGTTTGGGATAAGAATTGTCTCGGGATAAAGTTTGGGATTAACTTTATCCCATGTTTGGTTTGGGATATTAGCTAATTTCATAGTAACTTTTATACTAAAGAATTATTTGGTTAAGAAACAGGTTATCTCATTATTAATTATCGGCTCAAACTATGCCAAACAAATTGAACAGAGTAATTGTTAAATACTTTCTCCGTTCACTTTTACTTGTCTATTGTGCAAAAAATATATTTTATTTTGTTGTTCACCATATTAAACCAAGACAAAGATAATCTTTTTTTTCTTTCTTGTTTTACCTTTATCATTAATTACGCATTTTTCAAATTATTTTTCAAGACTTTTGAAAATACTATCATTATTATAAGTAAAAGTATAAAATACATATTTTATTTATTGATTCTTTAGGGGTGTAAAAAGTACAAAATAGACCATTAAAAATGAATGGAGGGAGCAGTTGTCATCGAAGTAGCTGCTCATAAATGAATGGCAAGAACTAAAACCAATTCATACCATTCAAATCGAATTAAAGGTTCCGCTAACTATTCCTAAGAATTTTTGGAGACGTGGATGCCGTTTTCTATCAAAATTAAGTATTTATGTAAAATTACAGGTTCGTTCCCTATCGAGTGATGTTAGGCCAAGTTTAGCTATATCACTGCTACAATGGAGATAGGGGGTGATGAAATCAATATTTCTTGACCAATTATATACACAAACCATTAAATTTGGCTTAATTTTTTATTTTGACACTTTAACTCAGTCTTGTTTCATTTTAGCTCTCTAACTCTTTTTTTTTTTTTTTCACTTTAACAAAAATGTTGACTCCGATAAAAAAAAGTAGCACGTGTATTCACACAAATCTAATATGTAATTATTGTTGGGTTTTAACATATTTAATTAATATATTAAATAGTTAAAAGTGGGTGAATGGGAAATGGGGGGAAATGAAATTTTTTGAGTGAAATTTCAAGTTCACCCTCCTGGTTAAATGGGCATTGTCCAATATTGGAAGAGGAAGAGGTTTTTTATGGATATATAAGCAATTGCTCTACTTCTTGCTCTTAAAGAGTTGAGAGGAAAGCCTCGTGCCGTCGTCGTCATCGTCGCTCGCTCGACTACGGCTACGGATTCGGATTTGACACTTTATTAACACTTTAATAGTAAAATATTAACAGAATTGTTGTTAAATATTTATTTTAACCATTAAATTTGGCTCAATTTTTCATTTTGACACTTTAACTCAATCTTGTTCCATTTTGGCTCTCTAACTCTTTTTTTTTGTTCCACTTTAACACAAAAGTTGACTTCGATATAAAAAAAGTAGCACGTGTATTCATACAAATGTGATATATGTAATTATTGTTGGGTTTTTAATATACTTAATTAATATATTAAATAGTTAAAAGATGGTGAATGAGAAATGGCGGGAACTTTTTTGACTGAAATTTCAAATTCCCCCACCTTGTTAAATGAGCATTGTCCCATATTGGAAGAGGAAGAGATTTTTTATGGGTATATAAGCAATTGCTCTACTTCTTGCTCTTAAAGAGTTGAGAAGAAAGCCTCGCGTCGTCGTCGCCGTCGTCGCCGCTCGCTCGGCTTCGGCTACGGCTAAGGATTTGACACTTTATTAACACTTTAATAGTAAAATATTAACAGAAATATTGTTAAATATTTATTTTAACCATTAAATTTGGCTCAATTTTTCATTGACACTTTAACTGAGTCTTGTTCCATTTTGGCTCTCTAACTCTTTTTTTTTGTTCCACTTTAACACAAAAGTTGATTCCAATAAAAAAAAGTAGCACGTGTATTCACACATATCTGATATGTAATTATTGTTGTGTTTTTAATATATTTAATTAATATATTAAATAGTTAAAAGGGGGTGAATGGAAAATGGAGGAAAATAAAATTTTTTGAGTGAAATTTCTAGTCCCCCCTCCTTGTTAAATGGGCATTGTCTCATATTGGAAGAGGAAGAGGTTTTTTATGGGTATATAAGCAATTGCTCTACTTCTTGCTCTT
Source organism: Nicotiana noctiflora (assembly GCA_032618575.1). Taxonomy (NCBI): domain Eukaryota; kingdom Viridiplantae; phylum Streptophyta; class Magnoliopsida; order Solanales; family Solanaceae; genus Nicotiana; species Nicotiana noctiflora. The sequence continues at coordinate 108,269 of JASVEL010013972.1, forward strand.
AAAGAGTTGAGAAGAAAGCAAGCCTCGCACCATCAATCGTCGTCGTCGCTCGCTCGGCTTCGGCTTCGGCTTCGGCTACAGATTCGGATTGGGATTCGGATTGGGATTCGGATTTGGATTTGGTCAAATGATCGATCGATTGATTAATAAATAGTAAAATATTAACAGAAATTTTGTTAAATATTTATTTTAATAATATAATATTAATATTAAATCCAATCCGTTTTTCATGTTGTGGCAGTTTTGCAGAAACAGTCATTCTTAAGAGACTCTTCAGATTTCAGCCCAATTTTTGGCTATAAATATAACACTATTCTGCTCAGAATTTCACTATGAATTTTTTGAGTTTCTTCTCATTTCTTCTGCATACTTTTAGCATCAAACAAAGCAAAAGTAAGTGTGATTTGCTCCCGAATTTTGTGTTCGCTAAAACACTGGGGTTTGAAGTGCCACTACACTAGTGTGTAATTCGTTCTATCCTAGGAGGAAATAATCCATAACCTTGGGTACTATGAGGTGATTAAATTCCTTAAGGAAACATTGTGAATTCAGTAGGCTCAAATTGGTTTCTTCATTTCTGTTTATGCACATTTTTTGTTTGTATTTATTTATATTTCCAGAATTATTTTACAAATACAGTGTACTAACAAGCTTAAGGAATTTAAATTTATTTCTGTATTTGTTTTTACTGTTTCTGGAAAAGTAAAACCTTTGTGGTTTTGTACTCTATTAAAATCTACGTGATTTTAATATTTGTGTCATTCTTCTACATAAATGATTAATGAGAATGAGAACCAAGCTGTTCTAATGGTGATTGCTAATGCCTCAACAAGTCGAATGACTCCGGCAGCATTGGCACCTGCGGAGAAACCCAAAAAATTTTCTGGGATTGATTTCAAGCGCTGGCAACAAAATATGTTCTTCTATTTGACTACTCTATGTCTCCAGAAAGATCATCAAGGAAGATGTTCCTGTGTTTCCCGACGAAACTCCAGAAACTGAACGCTTTCTCGTCGTTGAGGCGTGGAAGCATTCACATTTTTTATGCAAGAATTATATTCTAAGCGGGCTGGAAGATGCTTTGTATAACGTCTACAGTGGCGTAGAAACGTCAAAGGAACTGTGGACTGCGCTTGAAAAGAAATACAAAACTGAAAAGATGCGGGTTGAAAAAGTTTGTTGCGACATAAGTTCACTACGGAAAGTTCTAAGGAAAACCTACTTATCCAGATGCAATTAATCCTTACTTGCGAATCACATAGTTTTTCATACATACTTCCGTGATAGAGACATTCCCCATTCATGTGGGGGATTGTTGGTTTTTTAATATATTTAATTAATATATTAAATAGTTAAAAAGGGGTGAATGGGAAATGGAGGGAAATGAAAATTTTTGAGTGAAATTTCAAGTTCCCCCTCCTTGATAAATGGGCATTGTCCCATATTGGAAGAGGAAGAGTTTTTTTATGGGTATATAAGCAATTGCTCTTCTTCTCGCTTAAGAGTTGAGAAGAAAGCAAGACTCGCGCCGTCGTCATCATCGCTCGCTCGGCTCGGCTCAGCTTCGGCTTCGGCTTCAGCTACGGCTTCGACTTCGGATTCGGATTCGGATTCGGATTCAGATTCAAATTCGGATTCGAATTCAGATTCGGATTCGGATTTGAATTCAGATTTGGATTTGGATTTGGATTTGGATTTGGTCAAATGATCCATCGATTGATTAAATTTTTGGACCAAATTTATTTGTTAATAGTAAAATATTAGCAGAAATGTTGTTAAATATTTATTTTAATAACAGAATATTAAATATTAAATATTAATATTAAATCCAATCCATTTTTCTATTTTGGAAACAGAAAAGTAACTACCCTCTTCAATTTCCCTCTTTATTATTGAGTAAATAGTCATTTATGCAATGACATTTATGCTGTGGCAGTTTTGCAGAAAGAATAATTCTGAAGAGACTCTTCAGATTTAAACCCAACTTTTAGCTATAAATACAACACTATTCTGCTCAAAATTTCCCTACGAATTTTCTGAGTTTCTCCTCCTTTCTTCTGCATACTTTTAGCATCAAACAAAGCAAAAGTAAGTGTGATTTGCTCCCAAACTTTGTGTTTGCTGAAACACTGGGGTTTGAAGTGCCACTACACTAGTGTGTAATTCGTTCTATCCTGGGAGGAAATAATCCATAACCTTGGGTACCAGGAGGGGATTAAATTCCTTAAGGAAACACTATGAATTCAGTGGGCTCGAATTGGTTTTTTCATTTCTGTTTATGCATATTTTTGTTTGTATTTATTTATATTTCCAGAATTATTTTACAAATTCAGTGTACTAACAATTATATCTAATAAAATATTGCCATTTTAGCCGTGTCAAACGGTTCATATACAATATCCGAATCCGACCCACAACAATCATTTCATCCCTAAACCCTATATCCGAACCTGACCCACCAAATCTAGTAAAAATACGCTTCCACCTTCAATGTCCCGTAAAAATACACCCCTTACTGTTACCCTACTCCGTAAAAACCCCTAATCCTACATGAGGAAACCTTCGATTTTTTATGGTTTCTTCATGATCTGGAAACATGATTGAGATTTTCATCAATTATTTCTTGTTGGCCGTCGATTTTCACCACCGTCGATTTTGTTCCATTTTTTATTGTTCCTGGCCTTCGAAGCAGCGAATGTTGTTGTTCTTGTACTAGTAAGTGTCGATTTTTCAATGCATTGCTATGTTTTTTGTCGTAATTCTTTTTTGTCTAGGTATATTGGAAAATTGATACAAAAAGCTAGATTTTGTATTTTTAAAAATAGTGTGTGTGTATATTATTTTTGGTAATCGTCTCTTTTTTCTTTTTCATATCAGATTAAAGTAAAAAAAATGGCATAGGATTATATTTGTGTCAATTTCCACCATGGTGGAACTTTTATCAAAGCGCGTGACCCAAAATACATTGGTGAGAGAGAAATGAAGGTACCTCCTATTGACAAGGACCACTTTTCCGTTGTCGAGTTGATTAATTATTCAAAGGATATAGGGTACGAAACTGTTGGAGGATTATATGTGTTTAATTTAACTCCAATTTCAATGGTTTTGTTCTGTTGGAAAATGACAATCAAATTTTACATATTGAATCTCAGCATAAACATGGTGCTTTTCTTGATTTGTTTATTAGTCATGTTAGTTTGCTGGAAGAAGGAGTCTCATTTGGCTTAGACAATTCAATAAATAAGGGGTCTAAGCAACATTAGATGGCTTAGACAATATAAATGCTCAACAAACTGATGTAGAAAACCAACACTCATTGAACGGGTAGAAAACAACACATATTTGACTAGAGAAGAAGAAAACTCTAATCTAGGAGATGACAATACTATTTTGCCTTCATATCTGGAGTAGTGAAACTGAATTAGATGTTATACCCGAGGAAGATGATAGTGAGCTAGATTATGAGTGTAGAGCCTTAAGGCAAGAAAGAATAAGAAAAAACAATCAAAACCCAAAGAAAAAGGGTAAGAATCCTACTCCCACAAGAGTTAGGAGAGGCTGGAGAAAACAAAGGGTTTGATGACATTGAGAGGCCAAACAAAAGAGACAAGTACGCTGGAAGATTAGAGCGAGATGAGGACTACTACAGTAGTTCAAATATTGGAAATGATGATAGTAGACATGAGTTGGATTTTCTAGTTGAAAGGGGTGTTGTCTTACCGTCTAGAAAAAAATTAGGTTTAACCCAGATGGTAAAATAACTATATTTGAGCTTGGTATGGTCTTTGAGAATGCTATGAAATTTAGGAAACAGTAAATTCTTATGTTATAGAGTATAAATTTCAGCTAAAACTTAAACCCAATTAGAAGAAAATGATTAGAGTAAAGTGTAAAAGCAAAGGGCTATGATTTCTGACTTGGACTTAGGAGATGGAGTCGGCTTAATAGTTATGTCAGATATACAAAAGGTATTCTCTTTTAAATAATCTGTTTCTATTTGTATAATGTAACGTTTCTGCTTTTTATTGTTGAATAAATTGTTATTATGTTGTTTTGTAGGGTCTGGTTCCAACTATTAGTGAGCTATTATCTAATGCATACAAAAAATGTGTGCTCGACATATTTGGTCTAATTGGACCAAAAACTAGAGAGGAAAAAAAAACAAGAATGCAATTTTGAAAATGTGCTAAGTCTTCATGTGAAATAAAGTTTAAGGAAGAAATTGCAAATATGGCAAAACTTGGTAAGAAGGAGATATGTGAAGACTTACTGGCATATAATAAAGAATGTTGGTGTAGAGCTTACTTTTCTACATATTATAAATGTGATGTTGTTGAGAATAATATGTGTGAATCTTTAATTCTTCGAAAGTAGGGCCAAGACATAAGTCAATTATTACTATGTTAGAGAAAATTAGACACAAAATTATGAATAAACATGTTGATATGAGGAGATTTGCTGAATATTTCACCAATAGCAAGGTTAATATTAGAAGAAAACAAAGAGTTTTCTAGGAAATGTAAAGTATTATGGAATGGAGATTCTGGATTTGAAATAGGTGATGGTGACAAAAGGTTTATTGGTTACTTAGTGAGAAGGATATGCACATGTAGAAATTGGCAGTTGAGAGGCATTCCATGTGCTCATGCTATTTGTGCCTTCTATCACTTAGACCAAGAACCAGAGAATAAAGTCGAGTATTGGTACAGACAGAATGTATTTTTAAAGGCTTACCAATATGTCATACAACCCATGCCTAATATGAAGATGTGGCCTGAAATAAATAACCACTCTATTAAACCTTCTGAACCAAAACCAATGCTAGAAAGACCTAAAAGATGTAGGAGAAAGTCAAAGGATGAGCCAAAAAAGTGTTATGACCCCAGTTCGCCCTCCGTGAACATGTCGTGATGGCACATAGTTCCTATAACTAGGTAAGCCTAAAAATACGGAAAAATAATATAACTTTCGAAAATATTTAATTAAACTAAGCAAAATTAGAAGGAAAATGTATATAAGTGTCATTTGGCATATACAACTCAAAAAATAAATCGCGAAAGTCTAAAATCTTATCCCAAAACCTGGAAACTCACAGGAACCATAGATTAATAGAAATGTAATACGCTGATCGAACTCCAGGTTGTCTAAACAACTGAGAGAAAAGGATAGATTAACTACTAAAGTTGGAACAAAATAGAGACTTATGGTCTGCATACGCGACATATATACCTTGAAGTCTCCATTAGATCTCCCCGCCTAGAGGATAGTGCGCCTGAGTGGAGGTACCTGGATATGCACATGAAAAACATACGCAGAAGAGGCATGAGTACACCACAGCGGTACCCAGTAAGTGCCAAACCTAACCTCGATTGGGTATTGACGAGGAAGGTCATGGCCCAACTGAGGTTAAATAATAAAATATGAATTTAATAATATGTTTATTCTGACAGTAATAAAGAGTACAACAGTGAGAATATACAGGTTAAACAAGGCAATAACAACTACACCAAGAACAGAGTAAACACAGAACATGTACAACTCAATATCAAATGTAATAATGAGGATCTCCCAAGATACCGTCCTGTAGTCCTTTTCTCAACTATCTAGTGAATCTCCCGAGATACCGTCCCATAGTCCATCACATGTATAAATCCGAAGGATCTCCCAAGATACCGTCCCGTAGTCCAACTATCAATGTACATGAGGATCTATCGGGAATCTAACCCACAGTCTCAAAGTAAAAGTGTAGGGGGATAACCCTTAGTCCCAAAGTAATATGTAAGGGGATCTATCGGGAATCGAACCCGCAGTCCCAAAATAAACAAATAAGGGGGAGGGGGGAGGGAACTACCGGAATCCCACATCCGTAATCCCACATCCGTAGTCCCATTGTAAATGCGCAACCACAATCAGAAGATATTTAGAAATGAAGTACAGAAAATAAGCAACAAGTAGTACTAGCCTAGCATGCTTCACGTAGTACAATCAAAGCAACTTAAACAAAGTATGCACGTTGGATCAACTAAACATGCTTTTCTAATCTAACACATGTTATAATTACAAGTAAAATAAGGCAATTATGCTGAAAACTCAACCCAATATTCTTAAGTAAAAATTGATTTTTCAATAACTAGCTCAAGTACATGCTTGTCACCTCACGTACAAGGCACTCAAATACCAAATATCATATCCTAAGAGGAAAGGTTCCCCCACACAAGGTTAGACAAGCCACTTACCTAGAATCAACTCAAAATCAACTAGAAATCACGCCTTTGCTACGAGTATCCGACACCAAATGGACCAAATCTATTCAATTCAATTACACATTGTAAATAACATCGCAAACAACTTATTCTACTAATTAATTCAAAGCTAAGGCGCGAAATTAGGTAAAATAACCAAAATGCCACTCATGCCTGTCACACCTCTTTTTTACACACCCGCAAGGGTGCAAAGAGTTTTTCCAATTAAAGGACAATCGAGATGGGATTTATTTTAATTATTTCAGAGTCGCCACTTGGGAGATTTATGGTGTCCCAAGTCACCGGTTAAATCCCGAATCGAGGAAAAGAATGACTCTATTTAACAGTCCGCGAACCGGAAATCCGGATAAGGAATTCTATTAACCCGGGAGAAGGTATTAGGCATTCCCGAATTCCGTGGTTCTAGCACGGTCGCTCAACTGTCGTGTTTGGCTTATCTATCTGCTTTTACAATTATGTACTTAGTGCAAGTTAATACCCCTTTACCACTTTTATTATTGGTTGTGATTTACGGAAGAGAAAGTTGCTTAAAATATGCCTTCGAATCACGTCACATGAAATGCACCCGGATCCTCAACATATTCTTATTCAACATTTCGGGGTTTGGATTTGGGTCGCATGAAATGCACACCCGTGTTTAAGAAGATAGAACTACAATATGCACTCCGATCGACTACTTATTTACACTGTTGAGAAGGGCGGGATATTCGTTAAGAAACGACGCATCTCAAAATCTAAGTATTTTATATGTACATTTATGAAAAGCGGTGCGATTAATATGACTATTAGGTGAGGCGCACCTTTGATTCAAATCTAAAGCGAACTACATCCCACTGTATTTTACTTAAGAGTTGATTCCAAATTATTTTAAACTTGCTACGAACCACACCACATGAAATGCGCCTGTGGTTCCTGACATGCTTTGTTTACTCTTGCCCAAAATTGGGGTCGGGTCACATGAAATGCGCCCCCGACTCTTTTAATCTAATTACGTCATTTCGTTGAGTGACAACTCCCTAGCTAATCTCGCTTTTAGCATAAGGTCTAACGTTAACAGATTTGGAGATTATACACACGAGCAGAGAAGATTGGATAGAGATACAACAAACTAATCCCGGTTTACGTGCTTATCTAACGACAGTGTATCTTTGGCCTAGCTACACTTTTCCATAACCAAGACTAACAATGCAAGCTTAATTGGAGAATAACAGAATGTAATTGAACATAAGAGCTTTAGACGACTACATGTTTCAATAGACTTTATGCATAAACTTCAAACTTCATTCTTTTCGAACCAAGGAACTACAATAACAGAGGTGTGTACCTGGAATGCGGAAGAACAAGGAAGAGTGAGCAATGGCAATGCAGCAACAGCAACAAGAACAGTAACAGGAGCAACAACCAAAGACCAATAACAAACACAATAAACCAACAGCAACAACAACCAGTGAATCAGCTACGACCCAACAACCAACAGTAATCGAACTTTATCAATCACTAAATTAGTGACTAAAACTTGAACCAAGCAGCAATAAACAACCAGGCAGCAACAAACAATAATGCACCAGTAGCAAACCGGACCAGCCTCAACAATGCTGAACCAGCAACAATATTTGACCAAGCAGTAACAACCAATGGACCAGCAGTCACTTAGACCAACAACCCGTGACAAACTAATGAAACAACAACAACAACCAAACCAGGCAGCAAACTATAGACCAGCCAACAACCAAATAATGAAACAACAGCAACACCCGACCCAGGAAGCAACAACTACACACCAGTGGCAGCAACAATAGACCAAAAGCAACTCAAGAGCTACCCAACTGAGATGTAACAGCAACAACCAAGACACAACAACAACAACAAATGCCTAACAGCTCAGCTATTGAATCCAAAGCAACGAGACAGTAGCCAAGAAACTCGATGAAACAGTGACTCCAACCCAATGAAACAATAGCCTTTTCTCTGTATCTTTCTATATGTATTCTTGTATCTATTTTTCTTCAGGTGCTCTGTCCTCTCAAGTCTGTATATCCCATAGGTTCAGTTTGATGCTATATTTATAGCTAAAAGTCCCTCCAGAACACCTGCCCCTAAGGTTACCCCCTACCCTGACTTCCCAACCCATCATATTCCCTGCAAACCCACTGTCTACTGTCCAAAGTATGGACTCAGCATTAAACAATGCTGGTGGCAGGAGCCTCAGTGGGATGCCCTGCTGTGCTCAGTTCCACTAGCCTTAGTATGGATATGTGATTAAACAATTAACCTATTAACTACAACCAATTATCCCCCTTTAATCTGAATCAAACAGTGACAAGCCCTACACCAATGAATTGCATCAGGCAGATTCAGGGATCAAGGAACTAATCAAAAATATGAATTAATTGCTTGACGACTTTAATCACATTGAACCTATGACTCATTTTAACTACTAAAAACAGAGGGAATTGGCCAAATAAAAGGCCTCAAAGGAGGATAACAGGTCGACTATTATGAGAAATTAGAAGCATGCTAGATGAGCATTGAAACAATGAATAAAACAAACACACATATTCACAAAATCGAACTAAATTGACCAAAGAAGAAAACGAATACCTCGTAAGAAATCTGCCGACCAAGCTTCGAACTAAGATGTGGAATTATTGAAGCCAAACGGGCTTTAATCGAGATGTTCTCGATTGAGAACACCTAGACTAAAGTCCCTTGGACTTCAATTGCGGCTAACCCGGCTTGAATTGAGTTTCTTCAAAAATTAGGGTTCTTGGGCTCGGATTTGGGGCTTTTGCATTTTTGGTTAGATTCGAAGCAAACCAATGTCAATGGGAGTGCGGGGGAGGTGTGAGGAGACTGTGGTGTGAATTTGGGGTGATTTGGCATTGGTTCGAGTTTGACTCGAATCTTCAAATGAAGATTCGAGGAGCTCCGGCATGATTCGAGGTTAGTGGAGGCTGGGTTCGTGATGGGGGAGGTGAGGGGAAGGTTTTGGCATTGGTTTGGTGGTGATTGGCCTACCGGAACCGCCGTGAGGCGATTTCCGGCAGGCGGCGCAAGGCGGCGTTACGCTAGGTGTTTGGGAGCTCCCGAGGGAGACGAAGGGAGAGGGGGGTCCGGCTTGGGGGGGGGCGGGGTAGGGAATGAGCCTTATATATGATTTGAGAAGTTAAATCCTGATCGTTGGATCAAACTTGATCAACGATCAGGATCTTCTCACTTAAACCAAACGGTGTCGTTTGGTCAAGTCATAGGCTGAATGTATTTTGGCATTAAAGGATTAATCTGGGCCGTTGGATAATAAAATCCAACGGTCCAGATCGAATGCCACAATGATGGATGCTGGACGGATTGGGATTCGTTTGGGCCTGGTTTCCCTGGACTAAACTATGGCCCAATTTGATCTCATTACTACACATATATATATGTACATGTATATGTATATATATATATGTGCATACAATTAACCCACACAATTATATATCACCTAAAAATGTAAATCACATGACTTCGATATCAAACACTAAAAATGCAAAACTTAGCATATATTTTTTTGTATTTTTAATTTAAATAAATAAACATGCACACAAATGATAAAATAACACAAAATCACAAAAACCATACCCAACACGAAACTATTTTTATTTTTGAATTTTCTGGGAGTACTTCTCAAGTAAGGCAAAAATCACGTGCTCACAGCTGCCCCTCTTTGCGCGTAAACACGCAGAGTTTTCGTGCAAAGATAAATGAGCGGATATAAGCGATTTTTGCCCATCCGAACACTCCGTATGAAGCATTTTGGAAAAGTTTTGACCGAACCTTGCTTCAAAGGTCTCCTACATATCCCCGGCTAAAAGGGAATCAGGTCAATGTAGTTCGGGAAGTTCTGGTAGCTGGGACTACCATGACTGTTGCGATCTCGTTGTTACTGCTACTGCCGCTGTTACTGCCGTTACCACTGCTCAGCTGATTTCCTCGTTACACCGCACTAAGCAACGAAAAACAAGAAGCTAGACTAAGTTACAGTACTACAAGTTCTTATCTATCCTTTTTAACTTGATCTTGTCGCGCTCCTTGCCATCCTGTCTGACTTGGCGTTCCTTCCGATGCTTCTTCTCTTCTTATGAACTTGGATTCATGCCGGAAATTTCTGTTACATTCTACCGCTTTCCTCTACCAAATTAAAACAGATCGCCACTCCATTCTCCAGGCGGGCTCCCCGACTTCAACTATTACTTCAAAATAAAATCGCCACTCCATTCTCCAGGCGGGCTCCCCTGACTTCAACTACAACTTCAAAATTAAATCGCCACTCCATTCTCCAGGCGGGCTCCCCGACTTCAACTACTACTTCAAAATTAAATCGCCACTCCATTCTCCAGGCGGGCTCCCTGACTTCAACTACAACTTCAAAATTAAATCGCCACTCCATTCTCCAGGCGGGCTCCCCGACTTCAACTACAACTTCAAAATTAAATCGCCACTCCATTCTCCAGGCGGGCTCCCTGACTTCAACTACAACTTCAAAATTAAATTGCCACTCCATTCTCCAAGCGGGCTCCCCGACTTCAACTACAACTTCAAAATTAAATCGCCACTCCATTCTCCAGGGGCGGGCTCCCCGACTTCAACTACAACTTCAAAATTAAATCGCCACTCCATTCTCCAGAGGCGGGCTCCCCGACTTCAACTACTACTTCAAAATTAAATCGCCACTCCATTCTCCGGGCGGGCTCCCCGACTTCAACTACAACTTCAAAATTAAATCGCCACTCCATTCTCCAGGCGGGCTCCCCGACTTCAACTACTACTTCAAAATTAAATCGCCACTCCATTCTCCAGGCGGGCTCCCTGACTTCAACTATACACTGATTTCATCCTATCTTGATTACCTTCCTTCGCCTCTTGTACCATTTTCTTCCTCCTGCGTTGCCTCTCGGACCACCTTCTCTTCTGAATTAACCTGTTCTTGCCTTCCCCTGGGTCGTATTACTTTTCTTCTGGCTGCTGGGGGTATTTTTGAACTGTTTACTCGCCTGCTGGGGTTGATGCTGCTGAGGAAGTATTCTTTGTTTCCTTCACCCCTCGTTTTCTTCCTTCTTCCCATACCTCCTGGGACTCACGCTTTTGATCAAATTATAGGACGTAATACTGCTGGGGGAATCTCGAAGCCATTTTCTTTTTCCAATAACTGCTGGGGATGGTACCCGGCTCGAAGATCACCCCATCTTGTGTTGCTTTCTACACTTATCCTCTGAGTCTTGCTTTCCAGAAAATTTTCGCAACAGGAGAAAATTTTCTGCCCCAGTGTGATAAACTTCTGGACGGTATGCTTTTCTGCCGTCGGACCCTCTTTTCCTGCTTTAAATCAAAGAAAAATTGTTAGTTTCAAAACGCCGCGAGTGGTCGTGCCACTCTTGTTGAGGCCATTCTCTTTCAGCTGCTTGGCCTCTCTCGAACTTCGAGGACGACGTTGACGCTTGCTTGGGAAGATGCTTTTTCCACGAACGACCTCTCATCTTTCCTTTTATTCCACTCTTTGGTTTGGTCCGACTCTTTTTAAGCCGGTGATCTGTTGCGTGAAATCATTTTTCGGACATGCCACATGTGTCCATCATACTCCATAATTCTTGCGAACCTTCCACTCAGCCTGTCATCCCAATCTCACTATCGTAACGACTTCTGTCTCATTGCCTTGTTCCATGCCTATTCACTTTCAATATACTGCTTTGGGAGACTTGGTAGTAAGCTTTGAAAAATCAATTTTCGAAAATGAAAGAAAAGAAAAGAATACCGACCGCAAATGACAAAAGAAGAGAAAAACTTTTCTGAACTCAAAAATAGGAAAACTTATCTGAATGTGTGCCTGATCCAATGTTATGCCGCGCCTTTGAGATTAAACTACCCAGTCTATTCATGTCAATCACTTTCTGATACCGCGTCCCGCTAGAGGTAAACGGATGTCCCAACCTTGTCTCATGCAGACATCTTGTAACCATCTCATCCTGTCACCTCACAGTGCCCTTCAAAGGGTTTTCACTAACGAGATTCTCTCATTTCTCTCTATCTCCCGTCGCCTTAAGGTGCCCGTAAAGGTTTTCACCGTAAGACTCTCTCATTTTACTTCTCTCAACTTCCTTCGCCTTAAGGTGCCCGCGAGGGTTTTCACCGTTAAGACTCTCTCATTTATGCTTTCTTTCCTTGCGGCGGGGTATCACCCCCGAGATTCCCTCTAGAGCGTTATCCCCTTTCGGCTTGTGCATCCTGGATTCAATCGAGGGTCGGGATGTCACTTTTGGCTTTCATTCACATGACTTGGCATTTCTCAAATACCGATCGAGAGGTCTTTCTGGTTCTTAATGTGGTTTCTGCGCGTGAGGCTGAAGAAAGGGGTTTAGCCTCAACGGTTAGCTTATTACAACTTTCGGAATCCACACTATCTTTCAAACGAAACAATGACTTCTGCCCCAGTTTTGTTGCTTGGGGATTTTTTGATTTTTATTTTATTATGACCGAGCCGTGTGGCGCCTACGTATCCTTCTTGAGGAATCAGGTCGAACGTAGTTCACTTTTTCTTGTATTACTTCTTTGTTTCTTTCCTATTCTTGATGATTCCGAAAGAGGGTATATGAAAGAATAATTAAGGCTCAAATGGGGAGACAAAGGTTAAAGTGTTTGGGTAGTAGAAAAATTGCCTCTGTCATTTCATTTTCCGAAAAATGCCAAATACACACAAACGAAACCAAACGTTGACAAATGCATCAAAGAATTACACGTAATATCTCTTAACTGCATCAGAATTGATAGCCATATCGGTGCATCTTCCCTCGACATCAGTCAGACATAGAGCACCGTTGGATAATACTCTAGTCACCACAAATGGTCCATGCCAATTTGGAGCGAACTTGCCTTTCGCTTCGGCCTGATGGGGTAGAACTCTCCTCAGCACATGCTGTCCCACTTCAAATCTCCTGGGACGTACCTTCTTGTTATATGCTCTCGCCATTCTCTTTTGATACAATTGGCCGTGACATACTGCTGTCAATCTCTTTTCATCGATCAAGCTCAATTGCTCTAATCGGGTTTTGACCCACTCGTCGTCATCAATCTCAGCTTCAGCGACGATTCGGAGGGATGGAATCTCAACTTCTGCGGGTATTACTGCTTCAGTCCCGTATACCAACAAGTAAGGGGTTGCACCTACCGAAGTCCGGACGGTAGTGCGATAACCCAACAGCGCAAATGGTAACTTTTCATGCCACTGCCTAGACCCTTCTACCATCTTCCTCAATATCTTCTTTATGTTCTTGTTTGCTGCCTCGACCGCACCATTTGCTTTTGGGCGATACGGTGTGGAATTTCGGTGTGTAATCTTGAACCGTTGACATACCTCTTTCATCAATCCACTGTTAAGATTTGCACCGTTATCTGTAATGATCATCTTTGGAATTCCAAACCTACAAATGATGTGGGAGTGTACGAAGTCCACCACCGCCTTCTTGGTCACTGATTTGAATGTTTTGGCCTCCACCCACTTGGTAAAATAATCAATCGTTACCGGAATGAACCTGTGACCATTGGAAGCCGCAGGCTCAATAGGTCCAATAACATCCATACCCCATGCGACAAACGGCCATGGTGCGGACATTGTATGCAATTCAGTCGGCGGAGAATGAATCAAATCTCCGTGTATCTGACACCGATGGCATCTTCGCACGAAACTTATACAATCCCGCTCCATAGTGAGCCAATAATATCCCGCTCGAAGAATCTTCTTTGCCAATACGTATCCGCTCATGTGTGGTCCACAAACTCCCGAGTGTATATCTGTCATCACTGTTGTGGCTTGACTTGCATCTATACATCTCAATAATCCCAAATCCGGGGTTCTTTTATACAGCACCCCTCCACTAAGGAAAAATCCGTTCGCCAACCGCCGAATAGCTCGCTTTTGATCTCCAGTTGCTTGCTCTGGGTATACTCCTAACCCGAGGTATTCCTTGACATCATGAAACCATGGCTCACCATCCACCTCTTCCTCTATCACATTACAATAAGCATGTTGATCCCGGACATGGATATGTAACGGATCGACACGAACCTTGTCCGGGTGATGTAGCATTGACGCTAAAGTAGCCAACGCGTCGGCAACCTCATTATGCATCCTTGGGATGTGTCTGAATTCTACTGATCGAAAGCGCTTGGTCAGATCATGCAAGCACTGACGATATGGGATAAGCTTTAAATCTCTGGTTTCCCATTCTCCCTGAATCTGATGTACTAGAAGGTCCGAGTCCCCCAAGACCAAGACGTCCCGTACATCCATGTCCACCGCTAATCGCAACCCCAAGATACATGCCTCGTACTCGGCCATGTTATTGGTACAGTTAAAACGCAGTTGAGCAGTAACAGGATAATGATGTCCTGTTTCAGATATAAGCACAGCCCCTACTCCGACTCCTTTTGCGTTTGCCGCTCCATCGAAGAAGAGCTTCCATCCCGGATCCTTGGTTAGTTCCAACCCCTCAATCTGCAATACTTCCTCATCTGGAAAATACGTCCTCAAAGGTTCGTATTCGTCATCAACGGGATTTTCAGCTAAGTGATCGGCCAGGGCTTGAGCTTTCATAGCCGTCCTTGTCACGTATATGATGTCGAATTCCGTAAGTAATATTTGCCACTTTGCTAACCTCGGGTTTCTGGAAAATATACTTCAACGGATCCAACCGCGAAATGAGGTACGTGGTGTAAGAAGACAAGTAGTGTTTCAGCTTTTGGGCTACCCAAGTTAGGGCGCAACATGTCTTTTCCAGATGAGTGTACTTGACCTCGTGGACTGTAAACTTCTTGTTGAGGTAGTAAATGGCCCGTTCCTTCCTGCCAGTAAGATCATGCTGCCCCAGTACGCAGCCAAACGAATTCTCCAAGACCGTCAGATAAAGAATCAGGGGTCTACCTGGCTCAGGCGGAACTAGTACGGGTGGATTTGACAGATACCCTTTGATCCGGTCAAACGCTTCCTGACATTCCGCCGTCCATTCTATCGCAGCGTCTTTCTTCAATAGGCGGAATATGGGTTCACAAGTTGCCGTAAGCTGAGCGATAAACCTACTGATGTAATTCAACCTTCCCAACAGACTCATTACCTCTGTTTTATTCTTCGGCGGGGCTAACTCCTGAATGGACTTGATTTTGGAGGGATCCAGCTCAATGCCCCGTCGGCTGACGATGAATCCTAGCAACTTTCCTGACGGAACTCCGAATGCACATTTGGCCGGATTGAGCTTGATGTCGTATCTTCGAAGTCTTTGAAAGAACTTCCTGAGGTCAGCAACATGGTCCTCTTGACGTCTGGATTTCACGATCACATCATCCACGTACACTTCAATTTCCTTGTGTATCATGTCATGGAATACCGTAGTCATCGCCCTCATATATGTTGCTCCCGCATTCTTCAAACCAAACGGCATCACTCGGTAGCAATAAGTCCCCCACGGTGTGATAAAAGCCGTCTTTTCTGCGTCCTCTTCATCCATCAAAATCTGATGATATCCCGCATAACAATCCACAAAGGATCCAATTTCGCGTCCGGCGCAATTATCAATCAGGATATGGATATTAGGAAGTGGGAAATTATCCTTAGGACTTGCCTTGTTGAGATTGCGATAGTCCACGCATACCCTGATCTTTCTGTCTTTCTTTGGCACCGGTACTACGTTAGCCAACCATTCAGGGTATCGAGTGACACGAATGACTTTCGCCTGCAACTGCTTGGTTACCTCCTCCTTAATCTTCACACTCATCTCCGTCTTGAATTTCCGCAGCTTTTGCTTGACGGGAGGATATGCCGGATCGGTGGGTAATCTATGAACCACTAGATCAGTGCTGAGTCCTGGCATGTCGTCGTACGACCATGCGAAAATATCTTTAAACTCCATGAGTGTTTTGATCAGTTCTTCTCTCAGATTGGGTTCAATATGGACACTTATCCGGGTTTCTTCGACGTCATCAGCATTCCCTAGATTAACGGCCTCAGTATCATTTAAATTCGGTTTGGGTTTTTCCTCGAAGTGACTTAATTCTTCACCGATTTCTTCTACGGCTTCATCATCGCCGTACTCTGACTCACTCTCGTCACTTCTTATTTCATGTGTTATTATTTCCAAACCCGATTGACTTTCTAGACTGGGTTGATTAATCTTTAAGCACGCCATATCATTAAGATCAGTTGCAAGAAGGCTGTTCAGAAAAGTAAAAAGAAGAAAAGATAAACAAAATTAGACACGAAGGAACCAAATTTCATTGATGGGAATTGTACAAAGGGAAAACAAACTGCAAACTTAAATCAAAAATGAACAAAACAACGGGATTTTACTCCGGGGACAAACCCCCAACACAAAATTTCGAAAGAAAACAATCCAAGACAAACTACCAAGACTCCTTCCGGACAGGGAGAGGAGTAGCCTTCCAGTTATTCAGTTTTGCCCTTGGTCCCACAAATTGTATCTCGGCGTGACTAGATCCTTCACCGTCCTCGAGCATACATACATCCGTGAATAGGTCCTCGAACTTCCTGAAGAACTCTTCATCTGGCCTGATCGTAGGACCGGGAATCTTTGTCGCTGGATGTCCTCTTGCTCCGGACCTGATAAAAGATTGGGAAAGGCGTGGAACAGGTTTTGAGAGCACCCATGTCTTCTGCTTACTCTTCTTTGCTCGCCGGATGTCCTCCGAGGTTGGCTGGAATCCCAAGCCGAAGGTTCCCAAGTTCTCGACCACCGATACCGGTTGTATGATTCCTTGCAGAGATGCACCTAGACCTTTACCGGGTACGAAACCATGTCGCAACATTTCACGCGCCACCATAACATCCGCAGTAATTGTTCTGTCGCCGGGAATGCATTCCCCTTCCGGAACTCGATTGGCGGACACCACATCGCAGACTTGATATACCCACGGCCCAACATCTTCTTCTGTTTCAACAAAGGGAATGATGGTGCCTGATTGTGGATCGTTCTCTCCATGGACGACGATCTCCTGTTGGTCCCACTCGAACTTGACGAGTTGGTGCAAGCTGGATGGAACCGCTCTTGCGGCATGGATCCATGGTCGCCCTATCAGGAGGTTATATGACACCACCATGTCCAGCACCTGGAATTCCATGGTGAACTCCACCGGCCCAATCGTCAAGATTAACACTATGTCCCCAACCGATGCCTTGCCTCCTCCATCAAACCCTCGAACACATACCCTGTTCTCGCGTACCCTGCCGATGTCTACTTTTAATTTGCCCAGTGTAGAGAGAGGACAAATGTTAGCACCGGACCCATTATCGACCAAGACTTTGGTAACCACCGCCTCTTCACACTTCACCGTAAGATATAAAGCCCTGTTATGCTCAGTGCCTTCCTCAGGCAACTCGTCATCGGTGAAGGCGATCCGATTTGCTTCGAAGATCCGATTGGTGATCTTCTCCAAATGGCTCACTGAGATTTTATCCGGTACATGTGCCTCATTCAGGACTTTCATCAATGCTTGCCGATGTTCTTCAGAATGTATCAGCAATGATAGCAATGATATTTGCGCCGGAGTCTTCTTCAACTGCTCTAAGACAGAGTAGTCATGCAGCTTCATCTTTTTCAAGAATTCTTCTGCCTCTTCATCAGTGACCGGCTTTTTCAATACTGCCGGAGTGGTATTCCTCAATTCCGCAGGGGCAAAACATCTCCCCGAGCGGGTCAACCCTTGGGCTTCACAAACTTCCTCTTTCACCTCCTTTCCTCTGTAGGTCGTTGTAATCCGAGCATAATTCCATGGGACAGCCCGGCTGTCAGTTACTGGCAACTGTGTTGCCGGCTGGATGATGAAAGGATCCATTCGAACGCCTGCTACTGTCAAGATGGGCTTGATTGCTGCCCCTGGTACGACTATCTTGGCCGGATTCACCGGTACTTCGTTCACACTTTCCTTTCCTGCTTCCGACTTTCCTGGTATGTCTTTCTTGCAACTGGGCGACTCATCAAAGCTTGGCCCTTTTCTCGTTCCTGCCCCGCTAGACTTAATCATCATTACAGTCTGAGAGGCTTTCTCCTTTCCTTCCTCCGCCCGTACCAACTCGATCATATTGGTCTCATGATGAGCCGGGAGCGGGTTTTGGTTGATGTTGGGCTCTGTTGGAGTCTGGAGCTCAATCCTGCGAGTGTCAATGAGCTCCTGGATGGCCGTCTTCAGCCTCCAACACTTTTCTGTATCATGTCCCGGACATCCCGAGCAGTAGGCACAATTTACTGAATGGTCCAGGTTCTTCGGAAGAGGGTTTGGCAGCTTAGCTTCAACCGGATTCAGCAACCCTACCTGCTTTAACCGGTGGAACAGACTAGTGTAAGACTCTCCTAAGGGAGTGAAAGTCTTTGGCCTCGGCGCCCTGTCGCCCCTGAATGCCTGGTTCGGACGGAAACTCGCGCCCGAGGGGTTTCTGTAAGCTCTTGGGGGTGGATGATTGTTCTGGGGGTTTGGTGCACGCCACGGTGCATGAACGGGAGGTGCAGAATAGGACTGTGCATGGTGGACAGTAAAATGGGGATCAGGTGCGGGATAGTAATGTTGCGGGTGGCTATATGGGTTGTGGGAGTAATTTTGGTGGTGAGGTTGGGGTGGGCTATATTGGGGTGCGGGGCCTCTATTTCTGAACCATGCCCCGGACTCGACGGCCGCAACTTCCTCTCTCCTCTTTTTCCCCAGCACTCCTCCAGTACCACTTTGGATAGCCTGAGTGGTGGCTTTCAGTTCTGAGTAACTCATGATCTTGTTGGCCTTCAAACCTTCCTCGATCATACCCCCCATTTTTATCACCTCAGTGAATGATTTGCCTACGGACGTTACCAGATGTCCGAAGTAGGTGGGCTCTAATGTCCGCAAGAAGTAGTCCACCATCTCGCTCTCTCTCATCGGTGGATCTACCCTGGCCGCCTGTTCCCTCCATCGGAAACCAAATTCCCTGAAGCTTTCAGCAAGCTTCTTCTCTAATTTTAGCAATGATAGGCGGTCGGGGATTATCTCAAGATTGTACTGGAACTGGCCGATAAAAGCTTGAGCCAAATCATCCCACGTAAACCATCTACCGGGATCCTGTCTAGTGTACCACTCCAACGCCGATCCTCCCGGACTCTGGCCGAAGTAGGCTATCAGAAGCTCGTCCCGTCCTCCGGCCCCTCTCATTTTACTGCAAAACCCCCGCAGGTGGGCCACTGGGTCACCATGCCCCTCGTATAGGTCGAATTTGGGCATTTTAAATCCTGCCGGCAACTGGACGTCCGGAAATGGACACAGATCCTTATAGGCGACGCTGACCTGGTTGCCTAAACCGTGCATGTTCCTGAAGGACTGCTCCAGGCTTTTAACTTTTCTGACAACTTCCTCGTGTTCCGAACTTTGGAAGTGTTTTTCCGGTTCTGCCGGATTATCCCAGTGAGGTGTATGTGATTGTGGTTCAGGAGCCCTGAAAGTAGGCTCTGGAGGATAGTAAGAGTTGTCATGGATCTGAACATATGGCTCGCCGGCCGGCCTTTGCAGAGGAGCCGGTGGAGGTGCTACAAAAACGGGGGTGACTGGAGGAGGATTTGGTTTGGCTGGTGGAATGTGGGTGGCATATGGATTTTCCCCCTGAAAGTATGGATAGCTTGGGGCGCTTGTTGAAGGATCGATGGGCGGATGTTCGGGAGCTGAGGCGAGAGTAGGGCGGTTTGGTGAAGACTGTTCCCTGGCCCAGGCCAGGTGCATCTCTGTTATCCGTTGTTTTAACCGGTCTACCTCTTCTTTCATGATTTGTAGCTCGGATTTTTCTTCCTCGAGACTCTTGCCAGAACTAGACATGCTTACTGTAACTGGTCCTTTGGATCTAGTGCGGTAGTGATGGCTGGCCAGTATATTCTGTCAAACCAACTGCTAAACTTTCCGGAATACGCAACAAACTTGTTAGTTCACCGAGTTTGACAGATATGTTATAGCACGTTGGATGCAATGCACCTAACCAAATAACCCTTTCTACGTGTACTCTTTAACATGCGTCATTCCGGCCCTTTTTTCTTTTTCTTTTTCTTTTTTTTTTTCTTTTTTCTTTTCCGACTATCTTTGCAAGCCTTATTGTTATTTAACCTTTGGATTTTTTTTTCTCTCTTTTTAGTGGTGGTCGAATCTTATGTGGATTGCCTACGTATCACGGCCCCGCGTGAATCAGACCGAGCGTAGTTCTGGTAACAAGAGTGTGGCAAAATTCAGTAACTTTTATATCAAATAAAACCGTGTAGTTACCAAACACGTCTTACAACAATCAGCAAAACAAAAGAAAATGCTTGACTTGGGAAAGTAAAGAAAGAACTGCCAACTGGCTTGACTCAACATTTCAAAATACATTTTCAATCAAAAATCTAATGCCCCAAAATCCCTGGGGGCCCGCGAGGCATCATTCGGCCTTGCCGCAGGCCTTGGTGTGAGGCCCTTGTGCAGTTCCCTCAACTCTTCCATGATCCGATGAACATAACCCATAATTGAAGCGAAAAGGTCGGCGCGGGGCATTCGTTCACAAGCTAGGCACTTCATGGTGACATAGTGCCCGATTTCTCCAATTCTGTCCTTGATCATGTCCCTTTCTCCGAGTAGCCGCTCTATTTGCTGGTTTTTCGCCCCCAATCTTCGAGCATTGTTGGTGACTTGATCTAGGAGCCTATCCACTTGTCCTTGCAGTCGGGCCATCAAATTGTGGCAGCGGTCGAGGTCTGCTCCGGCATCTTGGGCTTGCTTGAAAACCCGCTCCCTAAGGACAACATTTGCTTCCCTCAGGTTAGTGATGATATCGGTGTAATCTTCTTCCACCCGCTTTAGGTGAAGTGCATGTTGATGTGCCTCCTTTTTCCAGCTAGCACGGATCCTCGTTATTTGGGCTTTTGACTCGTCCAATTCTCTTTGGATGTCGGTGACTTGGCTTTTTAAACCCCTTATCAATTTTTCGTCGGCCCGACTCCTCGACTGTCTGTCAGCATCTCTTTTCATTTGCTGGATTTGAGCTCTCAAGAAGTCATTTTCTTGTGCCAACTTCTTTTTGTCTCCTTCGTCGGTGGCAGCTTGCATGTTCTTCTCGAATTGGAGGTCCCGGACCTGCTGTTCTATCCTGCCAATCTTCGTCCTGTATCCCTCCTCCTTTGCTAACCAATCCCATTGTTCCCGTGAATCTTCCGTGAATTGTTGGACATGGGCTCTTTTAGAACATTTCCGACGAATCTGAAATCTTTTCCCGAACCACACGTTGTACTTTGGGTCCACCTCTCCCTTAGATAGTTCCCGGACCATGGTTTTAGGCTCAAGGAACCGACATTCGTGCCACAGCCTTCTAATCTTCTCTTCGGGGAATACAACTCCCGGGCTCAACTCAATGGCGTACTTCCTCAGGTCTTGATCGGTAGGAATAACATGAAACCTTCCTAGTTGACGTAATACACGGTGAGGGACATATGGTTGGACACTGCGGATCCCCATCAGAAGGATATAACACTCCTCGGCCGCCATATATATTACTTCAGTATCGGGTAACCACCCGAACGCCCATTCAATCTGATCGGCTTCTATTGAGCTCAGTCGTGCAAGCCATGCCTCGACGCCTTCAGGGAATACAGCACCCATCATCCGTTCTTCGAAACCCCTGATACAGTTTTTTCCGGTCAACCCATGGTTCATGTATTGTGTTCGATGATGGAGGTGTTCTTGCATCCATAATTGAAGTAACAGATTGCAACCTTGGAAGAAATTGCCCCTTTCTCGGCATACAGTCAAGGCTCGATAGATCTCGGACAAAACCAAAGGGACCACAGTGCTGGTAGCCTTTTTGATTGCAACATCGGCTATTCCTACCAGACTTGTCTCTATTTTCTTATCTTCGCGCGGACAAATCACAATCCCCAAGAATGTCGTTATGAATGCTAGAATTCGTCTGGCCTCCCACTTGGTTCTATTCCCTGCGTGAGTCAGTCCAAGGTTTGACTCTTCAAAACCCCGAGGAGTGCCGTACCGTTGATATAAGAATTGGAGGTCGCAATACCCTTTCAGCAGATCATCATTTTTCACCTTCCGACTAATGCTCAGCAGATCCAGAAACCCATGTGGAGATACCGGTCTTGGTGAGAGCAGGTATTGCCCTCTTAATTTCCCATTAAGTCCCGCATAGCCCGCAATTTCCTCTAATGTGGGCGTCAATTCAAAGTCAACAAAACGGAACACATTGCGGGTCGGATCCCAGAAAGATACCAGTGCCTTGATGATGTCTTCCCTTGGCTCGATATTCAACAGATCAACCAAACCTCCCAAAATTCTCCCTACGACCTTTTTGCTACTGTCTTCCAAATCGTTCCACCATATACGGAGCTGCTGAGGGACCTCACTAAAGATCGAAAATGATTTATTCTGATTCGTGCTCATCCTGCACATTTATTAAGGTGATTTGAATAAGAAAACAACTTTGTTTTGCTAAAAATAAAAAAAAAATCAGTTTTCAATCACGGCCTTTCAACGTCTCGGGGACGAAGGCTTTTAAGGCTGTGGGGTAAATTGATCGAAATCAAAATTGACCCAAAGGTGGCCGTTTATACGAAATTAGCCTTCCGGCGTCTCTTTCGGGAACATTCGGCTATTTTTAAAAACAGCGTCACCGACTTATTTAGTACAAAAGTTAGTTTTGATTTTTCGGCCATTTTTCAAAAGGTGAAGTTGGACCCGATGGAGGTTGCCTACGTATCTCACATCCAATGAGAATCAAACCCACGTAGTTCGGTTTTGACGAAACAAACGACATCATTTATTTATTCATTTTACTAAAGGAAAACAAATAAGCTATTTCTATCTTAAGAACAAAACACATTTTTTTTTTTTTTTTTTTTTTAATCTCTAAAAGCCGGTCAGCATGCAAGTCTATAACAGATAAATACGCAAGACAAACAGGATGCAGCAGGATAGTCTGTTCATTTCAGGTCAACTGTCCTAGACGGACCCAACCCCTGTGTTGAGTCCCCTAAGCCAAATGCGACATGATGCAAATAAACGTTTCCTACTAGGGATCCGGCATGAAGCTTTGTTATTCTAGGTTTAAAAACCCGGGTTTATCTGTTCTAGACTTGGCTTACCCGAGCGGACAGCTCGAGCCGAGGAGGAGGCAGCAACCCGGGAATACAGAAGCTTCACCGGTTTTGCAACTTATCCAAACCTCGTTCTAAAATGGGAATTAGACACTATACAGAAAAGAAGTCACACGAAGTGCACCCTTCTTCATGATTTAGAAGACTCGGAGAGGAGATTGGTTCCGGCACAATTTATATGTACAGTTCACACAATATCAAAGCAGTAAAAACAACATTTTGCACATTGATGCCAACATGTAAAAAAATCAGATAATAAAATATGCCAAATACAACAGCTATTCCGAGCTCGAATTCTAAAGGTTATCCCCAGCAGAGTCGCCAGGGCTGTCACACCTCCTTTTTCACCACACCCGCAAGGATGCAAAGAGTTTTTCCAATTAAAGGACAATCGAGATGGGATTTATTTTAATTATTTCAGAGTCGCCACTTGGGAGATTTATGGTGTCCCAAGTCACCGGTTAAATCCCGAATCGAGGAAAAGAATGACTCTATTTAACAGTCCGCGAACCGGAAATCCGGATAAGGAATTCTATTAACCCGGGAGAAGGTATTAGGCATTCCCGAATTCCGTGGTTCTAGCACGGTCGCTCAACTGTCGTGTTTGGCTTATCTATCTGCTTTTTACAATTATGTACTTAGTGCAAGTTAATACCCCTTTACCACTTTTATTATTGGTTGTGATTTACGGAAGAGAAAGTTGCTTAAAATATGCCTTCGAATCACGTCACATGAAATGCACCCGGATCCTCAACATATTCTTATTCAACATTTCGGGGTTTGGATTTGGGTCGCATGAAATGCACACCCGTGTTTAAGAAGATAGAACTACAATATGCACTCCGATCGACTACTTATTTACACTCTGTTGAGAAAGGCGTGATATTCGTTAAGAAACGACGCATCTCAAAATCTAAGTATTTTATATGTACATTTATGACGGCTATGCGATTAGTGTAACTATTGGGCGAGGCGCACCTTTGATTCAAATCTAAAGCGAACTACATCCCACTGTATCTTACTTAAGAGTTGATTCCAAATTATTTTAAACTTGCTACGAACCACACCACATGAAATGCGCCTGTGGTTCCTGACATGCTTTGTTTACTCTTGCCCAAAATTGGGGTCGGGTCACATGAAATGCGCCCCCGACTCTTTTTAATCTAATTACGTCATTTCGTTGAGTGACAACTCCCTAGCTAATCTTGCTTTTAGCATAAGGTCTAACGTTAACAGATTTGGAGATTATACACACGAGCAGAGAAGATTGAATAGAGATACAACAGACTAATTCGGGTTTACGTGCTTATCTAACGACAGTGTATCTTTGGCCTAGCTACACTTTTCCATAACCAAGACTAACAATGCAAGCTTAATTGGAGAATAACAGAATGTAATTGAACATAAGAGCTTTAGACGACTACATGTTTCAATAGACTTTATGCATAAGCTTCAAACTTCATTCTTTTCGAACCAAGGAACTACAATAACAGAGGTGTGTACCTGGAATGCGGAAGAACAAGGAAGAGTGAGCAATGGCAATGCAGCAACAGCAACAAGAACAGTAACAGGAGCAACAATCAAAGACCAATAACAACCACAGTAAACCAACAACAACAACAACCAGTGAACCAGCTACAACCCAACAACCAACAGTAATCGAACTTTATCAATCACTGAATTAGTGACTAAAACTTGAACCAAGCAGCAATAAACAACCAGGCAGCAACAAACAATAATGCACCAGTAGCAAACCGGACCAGCCTCAACAATGCTGAACCAGCAACAATATTTGACCAAGCAGTAACAACCAATGGACCAGCAGTCACTTAGACCAACAACCGGTGACAAACTAATGAAACAACAACAACAACCAAACCAGGCAGCAAACTATAGACCAGCCAACAACCAAATAATGAAACAACAGCAACACCCGACCCAGGCAGCAACAACTACACACCAGCTAGCAACCAACAGACCAAGAGCAGCAACAAACAACCAGTGGCAGCAACAATAGACCAAAAGCAACTCAAGAGCTACCCAACTGAGATGTAACAGCAACAACCAAGACACAACAACAACAACAAATGCCTAACAGCTCAGCTATTGAATCCAAAGCAACGAGACAGTAGCCAAGAAACTCGATGAAACAGTGACTCCAACCCAATGAAACAATAGCCTTTTCTCTGTATCTTTCTATATGTATTCTTGTATCTATTTTTCTTCAGGTGCTCTAGTTACTCTCAGGTATCCTCTCAAGTGTCTGTATCCATCCCTTTCTCTCAGATTGTCTC
The DNA here is from genome assembly GCA_032618575.1 of Nicotiana noctiflora. Classification (NCBI taxonomy): domain Eukaryota; kingdom Viridiplantae; phylum Streptophyta; class Magnoliopsida; order Solanales; family Solanaceae; genus Nicotiana; species Nicotiana noctiflora. The sequence continues at coordinate 134,003 of JASVEL010013972.1, forward strand.
CCATCTTATAGCTGACCAGCAGCCCCTAGGGTTACCCCCTACCCTGACTCCCCAACCCATCATATTCCCTGCAAACCCACTATCTACTGTCCAAAGTATGGACTCAAGCATTAAACAATGCTGGTGGCAGTGTTCAGTGGGATGCCCTGCTGTGCAGGTTCCACTAGCCTTAGTATGGATATGTGATTAAACAATTAACCTATTAACTACAACCAATTATCCCCCTTTAATCTGAATCAAACAATGACAAGCCCTACACCAATGAATTGCATCAGGCAGATTCAGGGATCAAGGAACTAATCAAAAATATGAATTAATTGTTTGACGACTTTAATCACATTGAACCTATGATTCATTTTAACTACTAAAAACAGAGGGAATTGGCCAAATAAAAGGCCTCAAAGGAGGAGAACAGGTCGACTGTTATGAGAAATTAGAAGCATGCTAGATGAGCATTGAAACAATGAATAAAACAAACACACATATTCACAAAATCGAACTAAATTGACCAAAGAAGAAACGAATACCTCGTAAGAAATCTGCCGACCAAGCTTCGAACTAAGATGTGGAATTATTGAAGCCAAACGGGCTTTAATCGAGATGTTCTCGATTGAGAACACCTAGACTAAAGTCCCTTGGACTTCAATTGCGGCTAACCCGGCTTGAATTGAGTTTCTTCAAAAATTAGGGTTCTTGGGCTCGGATTTGGGGCTTTTGCATTTTTGGTTAGATTCGAAGCAAACCAATGTCAATGGGAGTGTGGGGGAGGTGTGAGGAGACCGTGGTGTGAATTTGGGGTGATTTGGCATTGGTTCGAGTTTGACTCGAATCTTCAAATGAAGATTCGAGGAGCTTCGGCATGATTCGAGGTTAGTGGAGGCTGGGTTCGTGATGGGGGAGGTGAGGGGAAGGTTTTGGCATTGGTTTGGTGGTGATTGGCCTACCGGAACCGCCGTGAGGCGATTTCCGGCAGGCGGCGCAAGGCGGAGGAGGGCGGCGTTACACTGGGCTTTGAGAGCTTCTGAGAAATGAAGATGAATAGGGGGTCTGGCTTGGGGGGGGGGGTATGGAATGAGCCTTATATATGATTTGAGAAGTTAAATCCTGATCGTTGGATCAAACTTGATCAACGATCAGGATCTTCTCACTTAAACCAAACGGTGTCGTTTGGTCAAGTCATAGGCTGAATGAATTTGGGGATTTATGGATTAATCTGGGCCGTTGGATAATAAAATCCAACGGTCCAGATCGAATGCCACAATGATAGATGCTGGACGGATTGGGATTCGTTTGGGCCTGGTTTTCCTGGACTAAACTATGGCCCAATTTGATCTCATTACTACACATATATATATATGTACATGTATATATATATATGTACATGTATATATATATATATATATATGCATACAATTAACCCACACAATTATATATCACCTAAAAATGTAAATCACATGACTTCGATATCAAACACTAAAAATGCAAAACTTAGCATATATTTTTTGTATTTTTAATTTAAATAAATAAACGTGCACACAAATGATAAAATAACACAAAATCACAAAAATCATACCCAACACGAAACTATTTTTATTTTTGAATTTTCTGGGAGTACTTCTCAAGTAAGGCAAAAATCACGTGCTCACACTCTTCCCGACTCCGGGAAAATACTAGAATATCATCAATGAAAACAATCATGAACGAGTCCAGATAAGGCCTGAACACACTAAGCATCAAATGCATAAAGGCTGCTGGGGCATTAGTCAGCCCAAAAGACATCACGAGGAACTCATAGCGGCCATACCGAGTCCTAAAGGAAGTCTTCGAGATATTTGGCTCCCGAATCTTCAGCTGATGATACCCAGAGCGCAAATCAATCTTAGAAAACACATGTGCGCCCTGTAGCTGGTCAAATAAATCATCAATGCGAGGCAAAGGATACCGGTTCTTCATTGTAACCTTGTTCAGCTGACGATAGTCAATACATATACGCATAGAACCGTCATTTTTCTTCACAAACAACACAGGATCACCCCAAGGCGAAACAATGGGTCGAATGAAACCCTTGCCCAATAACTCCTGTAACTGATCCTTCAACTCAGGAGGAGCCATGCGGTACGGTGGAATAGAAATGGGTTGAGTGCCTGGAAACAAATCAATAGCAAAATCAATGTCTCTATCGGGCGGCATGCCCGGGAGATCAGCTGGAAATACATCAGCAAAGTCACGTACCACAGGAACGGAATCAATAGAGGGAGTGTCAATACTGACATCCCGCACATAGGCTAGATAAGCAGCACACCTCTTCTCAACCATACGTTGAGCTTTAAGAAAGGAAATAACACGGCTAGGGGTGTGATCTAGAGTACCACTCCACTCAATACGTGGAATGCCTGGCATAGCCGGCGTCACGGTCTTGGCGTGACAATCAAGAATAGCATAATGGGGCGACAACCAGTCCATGCCCAGAATAATATCAAAATCGACCATCCCGAGCAACAATAGATCCGCTCTGGTCTCCAAACCACAAATGGTAACCAAACACGACCGATACATACGGTCCACAGCCAAAGGATCACCCACCGGAGTGGAAACATAAATGGGTGCACTAAAAGATTCCCGAGGCACACCCAGATGAGAAGCAAAGTAAAAAGACACATACGAAAAAAGTGGAACCAGGGTCGAATAGAACCGATGCCTCCCTGTGACTAACCAGAATAATACCTGTGATAACAGAATCAGATGTAACAGCCGCATCACGATCATGAATAGTATAGAATCTGGCCTGTCCCACCTCTCGAAGGCGACCTCTGGCACCCTGACCCCCGCCCCTGGCTGGCTGGGCAGGTGGAGTGGCAGCTGGAATGATAGCCTGTTGGCCCTGAGAACCACGCTGAGGTTGTGAAGACTGATGAGGTGCTCCCCTCCACGCCTGGGGCACTCCCTAACCAGAAGGCGAGTATCCCCGCACTCAAAGCAAGCTCTGGGAGGACTCGGTGGCTGTGACTGACCGGCCTTACCCCCACTAATTTGACCCCTGGAAGGACCCCGCGCAGGAGGTGCACTGGAAACTGGGGAGCATAATAAGGCTCCCAAGGTGTTGATAGAGCTGGAGTGCTATCGGCTGCTGGCAAAGCTGAGTGAACTGGTCGACCGGAATAACCCCTTCCACAACGACCGGCTGCTAAAGTGCGGGCATCAGAGAAATGGCCCGACTCATGAGACTTCTTGGCCTCTCTCTTTCCCCTTTCTCTAGGGAGCATACTCTCGATCCTCCTGGCAATGCTCACTGCCTGCTGATAAGATATATATGTCTCTAACTCTCTAGCCATGACAAGAGGGGTTTCTCTGATGGTAAGCAACCCCCACTTCCAACCGAGAGGTTGTGAGTTCGAGTCTCCCCAAGAGCAAGGTGGGTAGTTCTTGGAGGGAAGGATGCTGGGGGTCTATTTGGAAACAGCCTCTCTACCTCAAGGTAGGGGTAAGGTCTGCGTACACACTACCCTCCCCAGACCCCACTAAGTGGGATTATTCTGGGTTGTTGTTGTTGTTGTTGTTTAACTCTCTAGCCATGCTGGATCGGATCGGCGGAATCAAGCCCTCAATAAATCTCCGCACCCTCTCCCGGACCGTGGCCACCAAGGCCGATGCATGCCTGGCGAGACGGGTGAAACTGATAGCATACTCCGATACAAACATGGAGCCCTGTTGCAACCGCTAAAACTCCGAGCGCCAAGAATCCCTAAGGCTCTTAGGAACAAACTCTCTCAAAAAAAGATCTGAAAACTGCGTCCAGGTCAATGAAGCAGACTCCTCTAGACTATCCAACTCATATGTGCGCCACCAATCATAAGCGGCCCCGCGAAACTGAAAAGCAGTGAAGGAAACCCCGCTGGTCTCTACAATCCCCATAGTACGAAGAACACGATGACACACCTCTAGAAAACCCAATGCATCATCTGTAGCCAAACCACTAAACACTGGAGGATCATATTTCTTGAACCTCTTCAATCTACGCTGCTCGTCCTCGGAGGCAGCTGGCCCACCTCCGGGCTGCGCTGGAGCGGCAGGAGGCATAACCATAATCTCTGGAACCTGTCCGACTGGCACCCGCTACTCAGGTGTAGTGGCTGCGGGAGTCTGGGCTCCTCCCCCGGCCTGATATGTAGTTGCAATAAGAGGAAGCAACCCTGCCTGAGCTAAAGTGGTATACATACTCATGAACCGGGCCAGGGTCTCCTAGAGTGCTGGAGTAGTAGCAGTTGTAGTCGGTGTACCAAGTGCCTGCGCTCCAACCTGATCCATCAGTGGCACCTCAGTGGCAGCGTGCGCGGGTGCTGTGACTGCACCTCGGGAGCGTTCTCATCCTCTACCTCGGCCCCCGGCTCTGACGGCGGAAACAGGGGGCGCGGGTACCTGATCGTCGCGAGTAGCACGTGTCCTCACCACCTGTGAGAGAATAGAAAGCAATAGTTTAGATTTGGTGACAAAAATGTCACACGACAAGGAATCCAAAAGAAATGAAGAGTTTTCTAAACAGTTACATAGCCCCTCGTAGATAAATACAGACGTCTCCGTATCAATCAGTGAGACTCTAAGTAACCGGTCCGTGTCCCGTGACTCCTATGAACCTAGAGCTCTTATACCAACTTGTCACGACCCTAGTTCACCAATCGTGAACATGTCATGATGGCACCCAGTCCCCACGACTAGGTAAGCCTAACACGTTGCGAAATATACAAGTTTATGGACATTAAATAAGAAATAGCGGAAAATAATATAAAAAGGAATGTCATACGTGCCGCTTGGCACATACACCCGTCAGACACACTGTACAAAACACCACCAAGACCCGGAATCCCACGGGTAACATAGAGTAAAAGAGAATATACTACTGTGGCTCTATGTATAAAAAGTATCTAACAACAAAGTGAAGGAAAAACATCTACTAATACTATCAGGATAGAAGGAAGGCCTCCGGATCCGCGGACGTAGCAGATCATACCTCGAGGTCTCCCAAAGTGTTGCTGAATCACATGGTATGTGCCTGACCTGATGTACCTGGATCTGCACAACAAAAGTGTGGAGAAGAGTAGCATGAGTACACCACGACGGTACTCAGTAAGTGCCAAGCCTAACCTCGATGGAGTAGTGACGAGAAAGGTCAGGGCCCTACTGAGAGAAGCAATAACAAAATGATAGTAGCAATAATAAGCAGTTTAAATGATAATAATTCTGAAATAACAGCAATAAAGTGATTGCTACAACTGTCTACAATTAAGCTAACAACAAGTAACAAAACTTAATTAACATGTCCATGACCTGTGGGAATTGAACCCACAGTCCCATTAACAGTACCCCCTAGGTCTCCGGGAATCAAACCGGCAGCCCATGTCTCAATAAAATCTCAGGATCTCCGGGAATCGAACCCGCAGTCCACATCTCAATAATATATTAATAGCTCGGGATCTCCGGGAATCGAACCCGCAGTCCATACCACAATAACATCGGGATCTCTGAGAATCGAACCCGCAGTCCATAACTCAACAGGATCTCCAGGAATCGAACCCGCAGTCCACAAACAATACCACTACGGGTCTCTGGGAATCGAACCCACAGCCCTGGGATCTCCGGGAATCGAACCCGCAGTCCCCAACACAACAATTAAGGAAATACACAGAGAGAATACCACATGTTTAACTACAACTTCACCGAAACTAGTGCTGTCACGACCCAAATCCGGTCGTGATGGCGCCCAACCATTAAGCTAGGCCAGCCAGACCAACAATTACTTATCACATCGAATATCAGTCCCAAATGGACATCCCAAGAAGAATATATGAGTTAAGGAACTCCAATAATAATAATAATGAACAGAATACTGAGAATTTCAAAAATAACTGACACTCCCAAAGATCTGGAGTCACAAGTCTAGAGCCTCTAACAAAACCCAACAGAAAATAGAGAATACTATTTAGAAATACTCAAGTCTAAATATAAGATAGCAACTGAAAAGAGGAGGAGAAGCTAGGTTCTGCGAACGTCGGCAGCTACCTCAGCAACTCGGTATGACACTGCAAACGCTGGAAATGCCTGTCTATTGCTCCTGAGTACCTGAGTCTGCACACAAAAGGTGCAGGGAGTAGGGGTGAGTACTAATTACTCAGTGAGTAATAAATATATAAAAGCAGCTGAAAGTAGGAAATCCACAAAATACCACAATATGAAGCTACACTACAGTCCGAATCTCCTACGAACTGGCATCAACAATACAATACACTTACCACAGAGTAATTCAATAAATAAAGAAGCAATGCAATGCACATAACCGCTACGGCGTGTAGCCCGATCCATTTAACGTCAACGGCGCT